>JAAAYG020047652.1:0-10165 GCA_009936455.2 Tomocerus minor
TCCTCCCCTTATTCTGCCCTACCAAACCATATTATGAACTCGCCTGGAGGCGACAGCAGATATTAATATATTAGATAATGAGACCACGGAAAAGGATATAACGATTTCAATTAAACTAATCAATTTCCCCCCTGATCTCGTCTTTTCTTCTTCCACAAACTATAAATCATATTTTACTGCCCTTTGCCCTTTTTATTTCCACATCTTATAGCCAAACTATTCGATGTCACTACATAACATTATGACAATCTACTAAACGCACAGTCCGTGATTTTCTGCATTCCACCATATATTATATCTCATGAAACAGTGACTTACATCATTCACAACAAAATTATGTTCCCATTTTTAGCATCACCCTCGAATGAATCGATGAGTCCCTAGTATGTGTCAATTATACTTACGACATGTTTCGTAATAACTACTTAAGACCAAATCTGAATCCTCCATAAGTAAACTAAGGAGAAGATTTTTCGCCCCTTTTCAACTATATTATCAGTCCATTTAAGGGCATTTAAGTAAGTTTATTACATAAGAATTCATAATTCTGCATAGGGCATATGAACGCTGGTAGGTATGTCTGTAGCATAACTGTAAGTGACAATAATACATAGCAAGTTGCTAAATAACTTAATAACTTTACTCTTAAATACTGCCTATAGGTCCTTACTTCGACTCAGAACACCACGAACTACAAAAAGCATTATTCACTATTTATGAAGACATAATATCATATACCAGTAAAGCATATTTATCCACTTATTAAACTTCGTTGAACTTTGAAATGTAGGTAGAGATATCTGTTTAGCTGAGTAAATATGTACCTACATGTAGCTACATGTGCCTACGTATAATATTCATCATGGAAAAATTACAATATTGTGCATGGTTATACCACGACATAGTATAGCCGTCATGGGAAAGAAGCATAGTTCACCATTTCAGATGACAGAGCTCACTATTTAAATCATCCAGAACACCAATTTTAAGAGCATGTAATTTGGCATAAAATCTTTCATGCACGCTACGAAACTACAACCATGCACAGTATATTGTATCATGTATTTTCAATTTCAGACTCTGCTTGACAACTTTCATTATCATAATGGATATGAACCTAATCGTCACAAATGAATGCTGAAATGAAGACGTATAAACTCTGTTACAGACTACAGTATATTTTTATAGACACATGACAGTTTTACTCTTTGCTCTGCTGCATCTTGAATCTTGTGCAAGATTCAAAGTACCTAAACCAGCAACTGCCAAAAACTTTAATATTGGTATTGCGAGAAAGAGAAAACTTCTGTTGAAAAGAAGTCTTAATCCATACGTTGTTTCAATTTGGCTGTACAGCAGACTTCAGTCAAGAACAGTGTATCAGAGTTTAATGTTCATAAGAGATGGATCTACCTTCAGATTACAAATAATTAAGACAATTAAATGCACATAAAATGTCTCAGGGAAAATATTCCAAGAAAGTAAACAACAAAGGGAATGTTTTTTCAAATCTAGAACAGCCATTTTTAAATTTTTTCCTATTAAAATATTTTTCTGGGTATAAATGGTATAATACAGATAGAGAGGAATATGGAACATTTTTTATGTTATACTTATAGATAGTTTTGTGCCAAATGAGATTCAAACAGCGAACCAGCATATGTGCGTATTTCTCAGAAGAGCTGAAGAACTCTTCAAAGTCTGCAACTGTTGCCGGATTTGAAACTTTTCAGTTCATATTGGTACAGCGCACCTACCCCTACCCAAACAGTATGAGTTTATACTGATGTATATGTACATACATGTGTTAACAAGCAAAGAAAGAATACAGAAAAATGGTAACAGGAATGGCAAAAATGTTCATGAAAAAAGTAATGAGATTTGAGTAGTTTTGTTTGATTAAAATTTTTCCTTTTTTGCTGGAGGAATTCATAACATAAAAGACAAAGGCCAGGCAAAGTCAATATCTCCATTTCAAAGTTGTCTAAGTTATATATGCACAACTGATGTGAAATTCAATTGGATTGAAACACGAAAGGAAGCAATGCCAAACAGAACTGGTTAGTTTCCTTCGCTTATGTGGGTCTTTATATACCGTTTAGTTTAATCGTAACTATTGACATAGTCGTTAAAATAAAGATACTTTCTAGAAGTTGTATTGTAGCCCATAATTTTCTAACCCTAACAATATGCATAGCTTTTATACTTTTGCATTTAGTAGAAAATATAAAGAAAGGCACTTGTTTGTATGTGTGCAGATAGATACTAATAATATACTAAATAATGACATTATGACATTGGGGACATAGCTACATATGAACAGAGGACAAAAAAATGCTCGTCAAGACGGGTATCACCGCGTATCAGTTTTGGCAAGTATATTTCCGACTAAGAAACAAAGTCGTAGAATCCATTCCTCTCGTCACAAAGATAATGTTGACAATAAAGCCCGCACAGAGTCATAACAATAATAAGAAAGGGAATAGGATTTCTTCGTCTAGGCTATAAATGGGAATTCTTTACATCTTTCATGAGAGCCCATCTAGCATCACAAAAGATTCTCCTTCTTCTCCCTATAATAATATGGGCAAGGGATTTGTTTCATATCAAAGGAACTAAAAACGCGACAGAGAGACACAAGAACCATATTTTTAGACTTCACTTTGGTTTCCTCCTGATCTTGTGAATGTCCCTTGTCTTGTTTGCCATCATAGTCACACAGACACAGTCCTCCTCTTTTTATCCAAAGTGCAAACATTATAAGACGAAGAAACTACCTACTACTAGCCAACTATTAAACCTATTACCCACACGTACAAGGTAATACAAACACACATTTAGCCACTATATACGAAATAATATAATCATAAACCTTTATATCTCTACATTCATATAATATTCCAACAAAGTCCTCTCTACCTAAAACCTTCTAAGAAAAGGAACTTATACTATGTATGTACATTCCACTCTCAATAAAATAATATACCTAGTGAGTGACTATGTAAATAATAGAGGCTATATAAACCGTTGACTATAGGAACCGAACAGTAGAAAGAGTAGGATAATACTTTATTCTGTGTGTTATTGGCGCAAAAGACTTCTGGCCATTAAGAGTCAATTTTGAAAGTCAGTGTGTGAGGAGAACAAAAGAGTAAGTCTCTTCCTGACTGATGCACAGAGTTCTATTAAATGAACCGAGGTGCTCCCAATCCTCTCAACTTAATCTAAATAAATGATGCAGAAAACAGCTCCAGCCATCAATCACTTATTCTACATTCTTACTGTATACACATTGTAAGCGAATTTCATTCTTTCCTCTCTAGCCACAGACCAGACATTATATAGATTACATTCACTGCTCACTCAGCCGACTTACGGCACTTCTATTCTTCTTTTCTACCAGAACCAAGCAACCCACTCCAACAAGAGTGCAATGTAGAGAAATTATTAAACGGAGACTAGTCCCAGAATCAAATTGAGGTGACTAAACTGAAGAAACGACTCTTACTACACAACTCACTACCTATACTTACTATCTTCCTCTCCCGCTAGTTGAGCTGACATCCCTTTTCTTGCCTTTTTATCCAACTAAACTATAACACATTCATCTTGTAATCTCTCTCTGTGTTCCTTCGTCTCCTGAGGATCAAACCTACCTAAAAGTAACTATGTAATTCAATGCATACTCTAAATACATGGAGAATAAGTGCATAGCCCATAATAACACACTACCGATGTGCATCTACTTCAGTTCAGTCACTTACACAGAGCACTAGCAAGTACAGAGTGTTCCCCAGAAACTCAATCTCTCTAATATTTTTTCTATCGCAGTAGTAGAACTAGTCTTGTGTCCTCCTATGTGTACTTTGTAGTGTGCTCCTACAAACAACAGAAAACTACTCCGACGTCACAGAATCCACTCTCAGACTCTGCCTTTCTATCTCATTGTCAGTTCATCTTGCTCCACTAGCCATAGTCAGCCTGAACAATGAAAAGCCATATAAAAGTCATCATTTATGTCTAATGCCTACTCACTACTTAATGCCATTACATTCCCTACACTACCAGCATACAATCTAAAACAAACTAGTAGAGCCACGACAGAAAAACCTACCTGCTACATTATGTACGACAACGACACAACAACCAACCTCCCGAACATAACACAAGGTTCCCTCCCAATGACACAGCACCTGTTTGTTGCACCTTGTCGTACAGTCTCCAATTGCACATAAAAAACTCCAAGAAACGTCTCAGCGAAATGGGAATGACACGACCAAGGAATTTTCTGCTGATGCATCCTCTCCAATTTACTCACTCTCCAGTCAGACTCTTACTTTACTATTCTCTCTCTCTTTCGCTTGACTACTATGTTTTCAAACAGAAACACATCATCATAAATCTATTCACCAAAACAATATCAAGAAGGCGGATCTCCCCAACAATACTTCATAGTAAATAACTACACACAGTCCTCTACAGTGCAAACTCAATTTGCACCTCATCTTCTCATGAATAGAAAAAAGCTTTTCTCAGCCGATTCACTGCAGTGCACCGCAATCACTCATCACAGCTAACTAAGCGTTCTATAGTATGTCAGTCGAATAGTAGAACTAAAACCACTCAAGGATACAAGGCCAATTACGATCCAAGGAATAGATTAAAGAGACGACGCTTCGTCGTTTAACCCTCCTACCAAATTTCATACCATTGCTAGACGTAATCATTGATAATCAGAATAACAATCGCTAATTTTGCATATTGAAGGGAGATAAAAAAACGTAACCTCCTTCCGTTCTCGATTGCTCCTTATCAAATCACTCTTCAAATTCACTTTGGCAAATTACAAAAATGTACCTCATGCTGTAGAAATAATTCTAGAAAGAGAGAGAGGATCTTGCATTTATCACCTACCTTATCTCACGATACTCATCTTTCAAAGCAATAAATAAACTAAGGTCCAATTTACAAAAAACGCCTGTCCGAAGAAACATGGCGTTATAGATTGCAAATGGGGACACAAAATGACACATAGTTATGTAATCTAGCAGGAATGATACGCATCAACTACTTTTCTCCAGAAACTTTGAAATTCTCGTGTTCCTCTCTAGCCATAAGTCATAAGTAGTGTGTGGCCTTAGTTTTACCGCTGAAAACCATTGTGATGTCAAAAAATCATAGCTAGTACAACCGTTCCAAACTAACAACCACTCTAAATGGCCCATCTGCGGTAGCCCAGTTTATCTTTCCCACAAAAAAACTTTTCGCATACAATTGGCTAAGCTTAGAAAAAGGATTTTTACAACTTTTGTCCAAATGCTCTATTGTTGTTCGATTAGGAACGTGCTTTCCTCTCGAGTCGACCGACAGTGTTCTTTTGTAACTACATAGCTTGCAAACAGCAGGAGCTCTTTAACTCAGCCACCACAAAGCAGAACAAAAAATAATATATCCTCCCATTCATGACAGTCGTTTACGCTCACCAACCTATTACGTTCAAACGATTCCGATTTTTCAGCCCGTGCACTTCAATAATAGCTTTACCTTGGCTTATCATGCCCTCCATCAAATCAATATATCACGCAACAACGCTGTTACTACAGAATTTAAATATATCAAATAGAAATTTCCATCAGAATAGCATAGTTGACCGATATTGACCTATTCAAATATAAGAATTGGACTTTTGTTATTAAATTACTTTTTGCTAACTATGCTAACCAGTTGCACTTTGCACAACTGATTCAATTGAGAACGCATCTACAAATATTGGCAATGGCTTAAACATAAAGCCAACCAAAATCCAATTGACATCTAATCTTGCACGACTTCGATTTACTTTGCTTGCACTACTTCTACTCTACTTCCCTCCAACACTGTATAAACAATGCTCTATACATCCTATCACTATCTTTTGAACTACACTAGTTCAGTAGTTGAGCACAGGGAGAAGAAGAAGACTACATTATTTATTATGCATATAGAGTAGCCAGGTTGATATCCCTATGCCCATCTGTCTAGTGTCTCTAGCCTCCCTTTAATATAATAATAGCTACACTGTCTAAACAGTTATGCACAATGATTCCTCCACCACTTGCATATATATACTGATGGCGAACGAGTGAGTAAACGAACGTTGTAAATAGATGCATACGAAGTAGGAAAGTAAAACAATGCTACGCTCGGAATATTTTATGAGATGGCTTCGGGGCAAAGGCCAACAAATTACTGTACAAGCACGTCGGCTTTATCTTTTATTCATGTCTATCAAAATGCATGAGACTTGCGAAAGATTGGATTCTACTTTCCTGACTTTCCTACTAAATTCTATGTACACCCATATACAACCCCAGAGAGAGAGAGAGAGAGAGAGAGAGACACTATCAATACACTACTGATGTACAATATCACATCCTTTAGTGTAACTTTGGGAGAACAGTATAATAATAATGCCCGAAGAGTCTCCCTTATTTTACTCATCTCCTTTTTCTCGGAACCACAGCAAAACTTTCTCCTATACGACACATATACAACAAACGAAGTCACACACCCTTATACACACTGGCAAAATGTACAAAACACTCTTCTCTTGTCTCTACTAATGCAAAGTGTTAAAACGGATAGATATTACGATATTTGCCTCAATTTAAGATAGAGTTTCGAGTGGAGACGCAAAGGAAATAAATACTATACGATAATATGATATATAGGATTTTCCAGAGCACTATCTTTGGCACTAAGCCTCTTCTCTAATATAACATGTCACGTCTACTCTGTGATTTTCATGTCTTTCAATTTCCTGTCCATTAGTCCGTTGTCTATATGTTGAAGAAAGAAACATAACATACTATATATACGCATACACATTATTCACACTTCAACCAACTTTAGTAGCACTAAATTGGATCAGTGTTGAAATACAGGACAAAAAGGATATAAATTCTATCTAATAGAAGATTTAGAAAGGGGATTCAATATTGTTTCCTGTTTGCACAGAAATTCACTTCCTTTCTTCCTTTCTCCCTGAATGCAATTATTCCAGCTAGTTCTATTGCATTATTATTTACTGTTCAACTGTATCTATCTAACCGAGTAAGCAAGAAGAAAACTAATTACGCAACTGATTTACGTTTCTGCCTGTCTCATTTTATTCTGTTTGCTCTATGCCGTCTTTCACATTCACAGTCCATTTGAATCGAAAACAGCTTTTAGCGAAAGAGTCGAAATGTCTACAACAAAGGAAACGTTGTTGATTAAATTCTGCATTATTAGCTCTCCTAAAATTAACAAGTCTCCAGATGCTTCTGCATTGCTAGGTACTTAGCAAATGAACGATCGTAATTTAAGAGACTACCAATAATTCATTTTATTAAATGGCTGAGTACGCGATGAATCTGAGCATGTCATAATTCATAAATCTCTATTTACAGAATTGGGCTTGCCTTGGCCTCGCCTCAGAATTGAGAACTAATAAGTAGCTGTTCTGTTCAGAGCTGCCAAGATTTTTAAATAGGCTCAAGATAAAAAAGAACAAATTTCCCTTATATCCTCGACATATAACTCTTATGAAAGAAAATAAGGGTATCCTCTTAGTTCAGTTACTCTATCTTCTCTTTCCACTCTATCTTTCTTAACCGGAACCAAACATAATCGCCTCCTCCTCCTCCTACTCGAAAATTTCTTTTTTACTTAAATAAAATGGTTATCTTCTCCAAATGGTTTAAATATTCATCCATTTATCTATGTACAAGATATAGCAACTAGCAACTTGGAGTTTTACATTAGCCAAACTAAAGTCAAAGTAAATGCAGGGCCGTGGCCACTGCCAAAAGGGGCTGTTGTAAGAACACTAACTTTGTATAATAGTAAATCCTGTCTGCATAGTACCTAATCCAGCTTAACCTTCTTTGCTATTACGTAGACAGTGATTAGGACACACACATAGAGGTTAATGTACAATTTTCATTTTTCACTCGAGGAAACTCAGTTTTACTTGAATGCGACGTTTTCCTGGTTTAAACTCATCCTACTATCCAGTAGCTCCTTCATTTCTCCCGACAGACCATTTACAAACTTTTAATCTTTTCCTTCCTCTATCTTCTCCATCCATATGCCTGAAATGCTTTTTATTTCATTTCATCTTCTTTTGACAGGCGCATATCGTGCATACCTACCTACATACTACTCCTTTTTACTTAATCAAACTTCTTTTACTTGTCTACGTCTGCTGCTATTTCCCTATTCCATCGGCTCTCATCAACAAACCGTTACCGATTACACTACCACTACCATACTTCGTAGCATAGGGGCCCATATGCATTTTTCATACTTTTATCTTTTTATTATATATTCCCCTAAGTAAGAGTAACTATAAGAGGGTTCTACATAAAAGTGTACGCGAAGAACTAATAATTTTATAAGTAAGCATACGCCATATTAAATAGGGATGTAACTACCTACCCACTACCCGCACTCTTTTCTTCCGGAAGATGAGCAAACATGCTAAAAAGTTTCTAAGAGATAAACCTTGCGCATTTTTATCTACTACACAACCTAACATACCATAACTTTTCATATACTACTTATGTGGAGGTTGTGTAAGTAAGCTCCGTAATAATAATATTATGTGTTAGATCGGCTCGGTTAGACATACATATAACTCCGGATTTTTTTCTTTCAGTCATTCATTGCATTATTTTCATCTTTTTACGTCCTAGACACACAGAGATAGTGAATGGTGTAAGTAATAACTCAAACTACTCACGCAGTTTTCCCCTTTTCTTCCTCCTTCATCCATTCCACTTGAGCTACCAAGACTTTTCTTTGAATTTCCTCTGAGAAAAGCTCAAGAGCAAATACATTACTTAAAAAGAGCAACTCTTCATCCATAGAATATGCAAAATCTTGCGAATGACGAGAAAAATACGTATTCATAACAAAGCCATATGTATAAACCTACAAATAGCAGAACTACAAATATTTTAGTTAGATATTTAAATGAATTTGTATGAAGAGGATATTCAACCATGGCTTGAACGCCATGCTTCTTGAAGACAACAATGCGAAGGACTTGTCCATGTGTAGAGCAGATGGTGTGGAGCACATCCTGAAAAATTGAAAAACCATCACCATCAGCGAGACACATCACTATCGCATCTTTTCAACTGTAAACATTACATCAATCATTCTCATCCCCATCTCATCCAGGCAAAACAAACAATGTACATACATACATACATTAGTGTCTTCCATTTTACTTTTACATACACAGTAACTTGACTCCATTTATATCTGGGCTACGGCTCAGACATTGCTTTTAGTACATTAAGCCGTGCTAAATGCCAACGTGGAATATCACACTTAAAATGTAAACAATGTATAAACACTAATTGCATTGCCTGTCTTGCCTCGTGTCACGAAAACTCTTTTCATTCCTTTACTTTTAACTAAATAGGTTAGTGACACTGAATTTAAGTTAAACTAAACAACGTCTAGGCATCTCGCATTCTCTGGCAAAAAAACTGAATGATTTCTCTCAATACCATAACACAACAAAAATGTCATCCTGGGGTAAGCTTGAGATTTAACTTTCCCGGAAGAAATAACAGCCCAACTTTTGTGGAAAAACGAAAAATAAGCTATTTGACGCATGAAATAAGGTCTTATTTACACCATTTCACATCCCAATTCTCTAATATCACAAATCAAAATCCAATTTGCAATCATAGAGAGAAAAAATAAAACGCCCGTATTTTATTTTTAATGTGAATTTTTTGTCTTCCCATAGATCCATTTGTTTCTTTCACGGGCATCATCATGAGTCCCGGTACTATGTGTTATAGGAAATGATCAAATATCAAATGAATATATATACATTTGTGCCAGCAGCACTGTATAAGACAAGTTCAGTTTACTCTAGGGAATCAACTCCTCGCTCTTCCACAAAAGTTGCTCACCAAGTTATCAGCATCAGATCATATTCCCTAAGCCCCGAGGATGACAAATCAGGGGATACGGTATAAAATGAATTATTAATTGTCATTAAGATGATTGGTATGGGTTAAAACTCGGTTATTGAACCATTTTCAGTAACCGAGTTTCGTACACTACCATTCAATCCGTATAACTACCATACATTCAAGAGCCTCTCCACAAAATATACACA
>JAAAYG020047663.1:0-11824 GCA_009936455.2 Tomocerus minor
ACATATTTTATCTTACACTTTAATACACACGACGGATACGAAGTACGTAGACTATTAGAGTATTATATGGCTATGATTACGGTGTCAATCGTGGTAAAAATCAAAAAATTTAAGGTCAGTAAATTGTATAACAAAGTCACGGATTGAGTACTAAACAATTTTGTGGAATAATTTGGGAAATTAATTCTGTATCCCTGCGGCGGGCTTTAATAAATGTTCAGTTAGTTATTCGCCAAGTTAATCTTAATATAGCACAGTAATGCTTCGTCGCGGGCATGTAGTCTTCAAGTGTAACTGGGTACCTAAGAAGGTACGTACGTAGATCTATTTTTATTTACATTCACATTTCTGCATTAAAGCTATTTAGAAAAGAGATGTAATGTAAATAAAAATAGACTCTATTCACCTTTAGTTTTGGTTGTCGTGATTTGGCTGTTATAATTCAACTTAACTCCTCTGCATAAATTCTATATATAATATGTGTGTAACTACAAAAATCTCTTTTTTATCTTATCTTGTGCATCAGCACTCAACAGATCAGCCCTATCTTTTGGCAGACGACGAAATGCAAAAAACACTATTATATATTTAATTATATATGCTGAGGATTAAGGCGGAAGTCACTGGAATGCGTACATAATTATTTAGAACGAAACCCGCAGCAGTCAATTACCTAATAATGACAGTATAAAACAATGTACTCTTCAATTTCATGACACAAAATGAAAGGATCATTTAATTAAATGTATTGTAAAGTAGTTACTGCATGTAGAACATGTGTCTGATAGTTGAAACTCAAAGTAAGAAATTAACTTGTGATTGGCATTTACATTAGCTGAATCCGACGAATTATTTTTACAAATTAATCTTTTACTTCTCAAAATTCTTTATATAAAAATATAACTTCAGAAATTAGGATTTATAATTTGTTACGTCATGCAAGAACATAACATGCAATTTAGGTATAAAATGTTGCAGTATTAAACTCTGAAGGCTAAGAAATTGCATTCGATGATTAATTTCCGTTTTTATTAGCGCATACATAGCATAAAAGTATAATAGTAAGAAGGAAATGAACGTATAATTAATGTGACCTACTTCCTCACAGAGCTAAAGTCTCAACTGAACTGTCTCAACGCATGCAATCACAGAGCTGGTGACAGATTCAATGTCACTCCCTGTCAGCTACCCGTGTCCAGGTAAATCACGACTTTTACGACGACAAGAATTAAGGAAACCTTGCCGGAGTCAATACCTTGGAACGAAGGTCTAAACGGTGATTTTATTATACCAAAGCTACAATTGTTCTTGTGTGATGTTATTAGAGGAAAAACACGCTATTTGAATATTATATTATTAACAGTCTCAAAATATTTTGTATATACGAAAATGAAAAGAGTGTAAATCTAAGATAATTATGACTATAGGCCGACTATACTGAATATAGTGTTATATAAGTACGATTAAGAATAAGTTAGTTTCGACAGTGTTATAGTTGTTATTATTGAGCTGGGATGGTCTTGTTCGTATTGTGAGTGTGACGCAGACTATGATACTTTTACTCTATCGTTTGTTGCTCTACTGAAACTGATTATAAAACTGCTATCTATAACTGCAAGGAATTTCGACTTAGTTTACGTGCACATCGCGATCTTATCAAAACTTCATCTGGTATATCCCAGGAAACAACTACATAAGATTTGGCGTCACGAAGTCTTGACGCATAGGAAAAGCAGACCTTCTTAACTATGAGTCTGGCTGTCCTTACATTGAATGTCATTCACAGAGTATCGAGTGTGCCGTATATACCGCCTGCCGTTTATTGCCGTAAATGCCGTAAATATCGCACGATTTTTAATTGCGGCATGCTGTAAATACCGTAAAAGCCGTAAATATATGTATGTATGTAAATTATACATCCATACAATATATTTACGACATTTACGGCATTGCGGCATTTAAGGCATGCGGCAACAAAAATATTTTATGGCATGCCGACTTTATACTCTGGTCATTCATATAACCATACGGTTTGATATTTGTCGATCGTTATAATATTTTATCCTGCTAAATTCCGGGAGGACCCACCAATTAAACCAAATACGTAAGTGGTCAAAATGATTTTAAAATCCAGCAAATTTTCAACGGACATTTTCGTCACTACCAATTAGCATTTTAGCCATTAGATCTTCCAACTTTTTATAAAAAGTTTCTTACGAATGTAATTGAAGTTTGACCAATGTCCGGAGAGTTTGCAAGCGATGAATATATTACATATAAATCAGCTTGAAATAATAAGCGTTTTTAGTTATCGATTGTATAGTAGACGGTGCATACTTTAGAGTTTTCATATTGCTATTTGCCTATTTTCAGAGTTATTTTGGACAAATATAGCGAAAAACATACTAAGCATAATACTACACATAGATACCTACCTAAGTGAACGGTCCATGCGTATAGAATGAACTTGAATAAGCTGGTTCTGCAAGGTCTGTGCATTCTACTGTAAAATTCGGATCTGCTTCTTCCTTTGAATTATCGATTATTTTGCGCATACATATATCATCTGAAACTGCAACTGGCTCCTTTCTTTTTCCTGTAAACGATAGAAATTATGAAATCGACATCCATCACAGCAACTCTATATTAATTTATTAGGGTCTGTCGTAATTAATTATGTTCGAATGTGAGCATAAAATAGGTTCGATAGATTTGTAGGATATTTGTATATTTGTGTCCGACAGAAGTAAATGTAAGAGAATTAATATGCTGGTCTATTAGTAGGTCGAAGAGTAAAAATGTTAGATATAAAATGTGAACTATTTTTTTGTGAAGTATTTGTATGGTAATAGTAATACGGAATAGTGTAGTATTGTAAATCAATTTATTCGTACTTACTTGACATTTGACTATCCCCAAAAAGTACTTTGTATACTATACCTCTAATATATTCTAATATTATTGAAAGCTTTTAAGTTTATGTATATGTGTGGGTAGTTTTATTAACTCATGTATATTTATAGATAAATTGGTATATATGTAGGTACTATATATTAGAAGGCTAATACATTTTATTTGAATGGCAATTTGACAAAAACCACTAGGATTCTTCAACACTCATTGATTCCTGTCATTCGCCTCTGGAAGTTAAAATATATTGTCATGTGCAGTAAAATTCATTCATTTTTAAAACCAAGCTGGCTTATAATTAAAAGTATCCTAATTATGAGCGACATAAACCCCTCTTCACAGGGAGTAATCAGTTTATCCAAGTTACATCAAGTGGTAGTCGCTGACTCCCTTTTACTTTTAAATAACGATATTATTTATAATTCTTTTGAAGCTAATTTAACAGTAGTTAATGATGATATGGGTAAGTATGGTAGACAAACTATATACGTACACATATATACATAGATATTTTAATTCTTGCAGAATAACCTAATTAGCATTACTTTTAAGAATTACTGTAGGTACTTTTGTTTCAGTTATTTTATAATGCTGTAATAATATTTAATTCTATGTTACATACCTTTGCAGATTACTTTGTCAAGACAGGAAACACGTTCTCTATTTCTGATATTGGCATGGAATTGGAATTGCTTGAAGCTGCAGTTGATTTGTATAAAAACCCCTGCCAAAACGAAATATCCATGTACTCCTTAGAGGCTGTGCAAAATACATTGCATTTTAAGGAATTATATGTAATAATTAAATTATTTTAAAATTTTCATTATGTGCTGCATTGAAAGCCTAAAAGTGTGTTGAAAAAAATCTATATGTCATTTCAGATTTACATTGAAAATCGGAATGATGGTCACAATATTTCTAAGCAATTGGAGAATTATGATCAAACAGAAGAATATTTAGTGATAGTTATCAGCGTTCAAAATATATCTGTTACTTGCCTTGGAATTGCAGAAAACTGGATAAGAGACTCCACAAATCGTTTATACTCGTTTACTTTAGCAAATGAAATTCACATCGAAGGCTTAAAAATCGCCGTTTGGAAACGTTTTTCAAAAGACAAATTTTCTTTTCTTCATCAAGTTCAGGAACGAGCTGCTAAAAACACTTTTTACGATTTTTTGAAACGAAAAGCAACAATAACAAACTTTTTCGGTTTTACTATAACTGCAGTTGCTTCGGTACTAGTTGCATCAAAATCCTACTACGCTCAAAATCGCAATAAGAGAATTCCCCTAGGACGTGTAACTTTCTTTTTCATTGTATATGAACTAATACCCAGCACCATGGCCGTATTAAGGCAGTGGCATTCGGTACAAATGATCTCCCACCCACCGAAATGTCAAGAAAAAGAAAAACGTTTTGAAAAAATGCACAAAATTTCAGCGCTTCGCGCGAATATAGATATATTTCATCAATTTATGAGCTAAAACCGCAAAATTTTTCGTGCTTCTCACGAATTGGAGCGTTCGAAAATGTTTTAATAAAATGTGTTTGCCTTTGCCCCTCCCAAAACTGAGTTCTAAATACGGCACTGCCCTGCAGTAGCCAAGTTTAAAAGAATCATGCAGGTATACAGTACCAAATACAGCAATATACACTTTTATTAAGTAGTTTTAACCACCGGGACTATTAATTATTCATTAGACGAGCAAGAGCAATACATACCCTGCTCGAATGAAAAATTTAATCCTGTCTTGAAACCAAACATTAGAAATTATAGGTGATATAGCTAACAATCAATGCAATCTCTGAACCACTATTTTTCCCAAAACAACAGTTTCTTTACTGAACGAATGTATTGTAAATTGTAACCCGGCTGTACTTGGCCTACTGCTATTCAAGTATTCTGCTTGAAGTTTGCAAACATTATAAATTATTGGTATGTGAAATGCGAACCTCAAACATTGCCAATAAACTGGGTAATCAATAAAGGCAAATAACGCCAAATATTTCTCTCGTCTTACTAAAAGTGAAATGACAAACCAAAATATTATGTTCTTTTAAGCATCTATATAGGTATCCTTCTTGCGGAGTTGAAATGTTATACATGTAAACGTACTTTGTAAACTGGGTCACAATTTTACAGAACTAATGCAGTTTTTATTGTCTTACAGTGGAAATCCGAAATTGATTCTCTGACGAATACCTTTAAATGGGTAGATGGTGTTAAAAGATTTGACAAAGGTTGGGCTGTTATGATGTTGCAAGAATTTCAACATGCATTTAACTTTTCGTGAGACAATTCTATAATCGTATAAATAAAATTAAAACACGATTATTTTTAAAATTTGCAATTTTTACACTAAAAAGTTAAAAATGTATGTATTTTAGTGTTGTAGCCATTGACCGGACTCAATACATCTCAGAAACAAAAAACGGGGGAATCGGTGGCCTGGCCAATTTAATATTTTCGGGTGAAGCTGACGTTGTTCTTGGTTTGATGTACATTCTTCCATACCGAGCAAAATACCTTAGTCCATTGGTACAAGTTCGAAGAAAACAGTAAGCTATGGCTTCAATTTTATCATTTCATTGAAAGCTTTGCTAATTTTCTCAGAACATAATTGAACTTGTTTAATTACGCAAATTATATTATCATTGCTTAAAACGTTGGTTTCTGGTTTTCATTATAAATATATATTTATAAAAATATGTAGCGTAGTAATACTAGAAATATTAACTCCTGATTTATATTATTCAAATTTGCATGATTTTTCTCAACAGTGTTTCGGCTTTTTTTCTTCAACCCCATTCACCTTTCTCTTATCGATATTTGTATGCAAAGCCGTTTACAAAAGGAGTGTGGAAGGCCATAGTAGCATTAATCTTCGTCTTGCTACTGGCTTTATTTGCAATCTGCAGTGTCGATAGACAATATTACAGGAAGGAAAATGTTGTAACGTTGATAACTGCCGTCGTCCTCAATCAAGGTTCTTAAAATTTTGCATTTAGTTTTCGATGAAATTAGGCGGTAATTTATTTTTTAAATGTTTAGTGTTCTTTGTTGGTATAATTTATAAAAGCATTTTTTCATTACTCAGGTTATTTCAACCCTGTGACGATTTCATCTAGGGCATTTTTTATTACAATCATTTTTGCGTTTTATATCGTTTGGGTCTCATATTCGGCTTATTTCATCTCTATTCTTACAAAGGATATGAAAACAATTACTCGACCGGATTCACTTGCTGAATATGGATTCTCTGTGATTTCGAATGACTTTGACAAGTATGCCTGCTGGCAAATATATGTAAGTATTTTTGACAAATATTTTTCATTTGATAATCATTACAGTACTGTCAATTTCACATTCATATGCCGTTTTTCCTCGCAACCTGCAATTTCAGTTGCCTGTTATTGGTCAATTTATTTGAAATACAATCCTCTGATTGGTAATTACTATGACAAACTATGTAATTTTCAGTGGGATAGTTTTTATGCATAATATTTAATTATCTGTTGACAGCTATCTCATGGACAATAGTAAAACACTGTCCAATTAATTAAGCCTGAAATAATTCTAGGATACAACGATTTTTATACTCAACTGATCCATTCCTTTCCTTTCCTACTATGACTATAACTATATATACTATACTTACCATATAAAATGTACAGACTACAGACTTGTGAGGATAATACCAGTTGTGCATAAAAATCGTCGCATCCTAGAATTATTTCAGGCTGAATTAGTTATCGTGGTTAGTTGGATTGCAGTTTCCTTTGTAAAGTGCGGGTTTCTTGGACAGCAGCGACGATGCTGTCCAGAAATGGTGGGGCTAATTACTTTCTTGTGCATCTGTTTTATTTCACTGTGACAATAGTAATAGACTTCAATATATTGTATTTTGAAGTTAATCATTTAATCTGGAACCTCTACAATGTAATTTTACCTTCAATGCTCAGTTGGACAGTGTTTTACTATTGTCCATGAGATAGTTCTCAACAGATCAGTAAAATACTGTCCAATTGAGCATTGGAGGTAAAATTACATTGCAGATGCTCCAGATTAAATGATTCACTTCAAAATACAATACTTAATTCTATTATTATTGTCACAGTAGAAGAAAAACAGATGCATATGAAAGTAACTAGCCCCACCATTTCTGGACAGCATCGTCGCTACTGTCCAAGAAACCCGCACGTTACAAGGAAACTCCAATTCAATTAACCACGAGAACTAATTGAGTCTGAAATAATTCTAGGATGCGACGATATTAATTACCAATCAGAGGAGTGTATTTCAAATAAATTGATCAATAAAAGGGAACTGTTTCAGGTTGCGATGGAAAATGGCATATGAATGTGAAACTAACAGTACAGTTAGTATTTCTATTTAAATTATAATTATTTCCAGAATTGGAGAAGTGAAGACATAAATAAATTTTGTGGGAGCTACAAAGACGAAAAAGATTCTGTAGAAAAAGTATTTCGAGGAGGAAATGTGTACATTAGGTCAATGGATCATTTCTCAATCACGTCACTCAATATGAACTACTCAGAAGAAGAAATCTGTACAGTGTCTATTATTCCATTTCCACATAATATTCCTATGACCGGATTTTTCATTGAAAAAGGATCGGTACTAGGACCAACGTTTAATCCTCTGTACGTTTTATTCTTGCATTATCTGCTGAGTTTAGAAGAAAATATAAATCATGATTTTGAACTAATATTTAACAGACTCCAGTTAATGACTGAAAGAGGATTTATCTACAGGAATAATAAAGTCTATGACGATGTCGAAGTGAAATGTGACAACGATAAACTGACATACAGCGAAGATCTAGGAATGATGCATATTTTTACAGCATTTGTCATTATTGCTGTTGGATCCCTAATTTCTGTTCTTGCTTTGGTTGCTGAATTATTATTTAAGCATTACTACTACGTAAAGTGCTTTTGCTTGCCTACAGCTCAGGTTTCTTAATTGGCGTAGCTGTCTAACCTTCTCATTTGTTCTCAATTATAATTTTTGCAATATAGAATTTAAAGATAATGAAAATATGTCTGATTTTTGTGGCATGCCTTGTTTAGGCATTTCCTATTTATGATCTAAATTTTGTTTAAATTTAAATAAAGAGGAGTTAGGTATTTAAAAATAATAATATTACATATTCATCAATTCAAACGTGCACGAAAAACAGGAGACTGAACTATTTTCGTTTATGCTTTTACATTGGCAAACCTATCAAACATTTTATTTTTTGCCTGTGGCTAATCATGGACAAATTTTTATTCAAAAAATTTTATATTTGTTTATGTGAACATGTAGGAATAATTATTTATTTTTTTTTACTCCAAAATTCATAAATATCTACAAAGATATGATCTTATGAGTTAAATGGGCTCCGATTTTAAATGAAATCCCTAGTGATGAAAATGGTGATAATAATTGTAAATTAAACAAGTATAAGAGACATGCAATTATATTTAATTTATTTTCATTCCTCATCTGACCATGAATTGGTCATAGAGTCAGATCTATTACAACTTGAAATTCTGACTTTGCCACCTGTGAAGGAGGTGCTTTGGATTCTATTGTCACATCCTTGAATATTGACTTCTTTTCTGGAGGTGACAGATTTTATGGTAAATCCACTGCCTTGTAAATCAAATTTGCCCTTTATGGTGGTGCTGGACAGGGTGCCACCTGAACAGTCGGATGAAATCGTAAGAGAACTCAAAGTGCTTGAGCCAATTTTAGTGTCAGTGCCCTTCTCAACGGTCAGCGCAGTGTCTGCCGTCCTTTTAATTGTGGAGGATTTGACGGTGTTTTTGTCTCCATTGATAACAACTCCTTTATTGCCATTCGTAATGGTTGAGCTAGAAAGCTTATTCTGATTTCCGGAGATCTGCACTCCAATATCCAGACTTTTGATGGTGGTCGACATCAATTTATTATGGTCACCATTTATGATCACTCCTTGATGAACTTCAGTTATGGTCAAACTGGATGCTCTATTGTGGCTGCCTGTGATTTCAATCCCGACTTCTGCGTTTGTAATAGTCATGCTACTAATTTTCACAAAGTCGGCATTTACATCAAAAATTACGCCCGACCCATCATTGCTGACGACAGTGCTCTTGAATTCACCATTTGCAAAGACTTGTGTTCCACGGACTTCAATAACATTTTCTTCATGTCCACTCCGGGAAATATGAAAATTACCCACGTATTCTTGTGGCAGAAGTAATATTAAGTCCCCGGATGTGGCTTTATCCAGAGCGTCTTGCAATTCAGCCGATGTTGTAGTTGTAACATTTATTGCTGTCACATCATTTTCTCCAAAAATGAAGAATATGATTGATACTACTGCTACTATTGATTTCATTGTAGTATCTGGAAAAGGAAATTGAATAATACTATGAAAAACAAGCAATTTTAATTAATGTTTTCTTATATAATGCTTATAATATATGGGAGGTAAAAATGATAAAAATAAAATATCTTACTATTCCAATCTAAAAAAAATTCTGGTGAAGATAATAGCTTCTACTGTAAAATATTAGTCAAATACACATATTATTATTTACTACATTTACATTTATATTTATTTTCATTGTACAATCAACAACATTCCCCAAGTCATTAGTACAGTACTTACAAGTCGTTAGAGTCATTACTTAATATGTCATTTGCTGTAGGAATTCATTTTCATAATATTTCCACTCAAGACAAAACTTGAGTAGTCGTCTGAAATTCAACCTAACTTGCGTAAATCATAATTAGACTTTAACGAGGAAATAATTATTAAAATGCAAATCAAATTTCTGTGAAAATAAAGATATATCATTCCTAATATACTGAATTAGTGATTAGTCGATGCGGGCCGTACAAAGTAGTGGGCGGTGCCCTTTTGGACAGTTT
Source organism: Tomocerus minor (assembly GCA_009936455.2). Taxonomy (NCBI): domain Eukaryota; kingdom Metazoa; phylum Arthropoda; class Collembola; order Entomobryomorpha; family Tomoceridae; genus Tomocerus; species Tomocerus minor. The sequence continues at coordinate 9,842 of JAAAYG020047663.1, forward strand.
AGTGAAACTTATAACGAGCAAATTAAATAATATAATATTTCAGCTTTCAAAATAAAACTGTTCGAGATGTCCTGCATTCTTTAATTGAATCTAAATTATGCCATTTTTTAGAATTTGGCTTTTAATAGAGCTAAAGGCATTGAAGAGGGGAGGGTTATTGATGAGAGAATCCCCCTAAATGGCATACTCGTTTTGGCTATACCCTTTTTGGCATGTAGGAACAAGCCGCAAGAACAAATTAATTGTTATTTAACTTTGCTAATAGAATCATTTCATAGCAATTTAACTTTTCTAATAAAAACAAATGCATATTAATTTCTAGGCTTTGTGATTGATGCCTTAATATGTTAAATTTAACATAATAAGTAACATATTAAAATTATCTACCTATGCATATGTTTGGTTAGGTATGTGTTAAAACTCATGTGCCAAGTAAGAATCTGTATTCTGTTGACCTTGATCTTTATCATATTTTGCATAATCTGAATGCAACGAAATAAATATTAAACAAATCCATTGCTTTATAATATTATCCATACTATTCAGAAGTGTGCCCAGTACCTGCCGATACCTTATTCGAATGTATTCTACATTAATTTAAACTTTTATACTGACATTGACGAACTTAATATTATATTAACTAGGAGTAACAAACAATTTTGTGAATAATACCTATTAATATACAAATAAATAAATATTCCAATTTGTGAATAGAATTATGCCAAAAAATGTATGCGCTACGCACGAATATGTTGAGTAGGTATTAAATTTTAGCCCCTTCAAAAATTAGGTTGTAAATACATCCACGCACGTTCGTCAATTATTTGTATAGTTTGAATTACATTTAAGAAATACACATACAAGATTTAAAAATCTGCTTTGAGATTCATTTTTCAAATGATGAACTATCCTTTCTTCGTCAAGTTCAGGCGAGTCGAGAAAAAAACTTTTTGTAATGGAGCGAAAAGCCACAATTCACTATAACAAATTTTTACGGTTTTCTAAAACTGCAGTTGCTTCGGTCTTAGTTGCGTCTAAATTCTACAACGTTCAAAATCGCAATAAAGGAATTTCCTGCGGATAAAATAATTATTTTCGTTGTCCTTATGCTATATACGTAATACCCATATCTGACCTAGTAGCACAGTTTTGCCAGTATAAAAAAATCATTTATATGCACTGCAACAGCACCTTTAAACGAGTAGTTCTATTCTAGCCACCGGAACTACCAATTATTCATTAGACTAGCCAACACGACAATGCATTCACTGCCCTGCCCTGGTCGAATGAAAATAAAATCAAGTCACGAAACGAAACCGTTTGAAATCACATAGCTAACAATCAATGTAAATCCTAAACCACTATAATAATTCTAAAGAGAGGACTCCCCTACTATTAACTACTCCTACTAACTGCTATTCAAATACTCTTCTTGATGTTTGCAAACATTATCAATTATTGCTGTATATGAAATGGGAAGCTTAAACATTGAAGTAAAATGACAAACCAAAATATTATGCTCTTTAAAGCTTCCAGATTTCCTTTTGTAAAGTTTAATTGTTATATTCAAAACTAAGTCACAATTATACAGTAGTATGCCTGGTTGAGAGAGAGAAAAGCCTCCCGGCTAAAGTCTTCAGTACTTTTGGCTGCATATATAATTTCTCAGCCTGTGTCTACATAGGTTCGAATTCCAACAGTGATTGTTTGTTTATATCTGTATTGGGAAAAAATCTACTTTTCTATAAAAGTCAACATTATATTCAAAACGTTTGTGAAGGATTGATTCTGAGAAAGTGTCTGCGAAGACTATGATGAGATGAGCTAGGGCTTAAGGTTGGCTTGGCTGTTCTGTCCAGGATGAGATAGGGTCCCCAGTAGAAGTGGGACAATTTTGAATGTCATTTTCGGAATCTACAGGTTTCCCTCTGTGCCGCATGAGGCCGCGATTTTTAAAACTAAGTTTTTGAAATACTGTAATCA
>JAAAYG020047674.1:0-11824 GCA_009936455.2 Tomocerus minor
AGAATTTGTTACCTTCCTTTTTTATAAAAAAGCAACTAAGTTAAAACATAAAAAAGTTGCTTTTTAGTACCCTGCTACAGACATTTTCTCAATTTTCTGACCTAGGTTAGTGCTGTCCAACGTAATGTAGTACATAAATACCTGAGCAGGTTAGCAGTATGCGGATGTGCAAACAATCTTCCAATTGTGTTATGTTCTCTCTTTACTTGTCGAATTAAACCGAGTAAAGTGCAACACTAACGTAGGTTCACAAGAACGACAAAAATTCATTAACAATAGCTTTATTTAATTGTCAACTCACAGAATTGTCAACGTGTAACACACCACAACAAATAGGAGATGTTCCAATTATGTCGTAAATAACGGTTATACCTACATTGCAAAAACAAAACACAATTAATATGGGGATTATGTATACATTTATGAATGAAGAAACTAGTATTTATGCACACACGGATTTATGAATGTGTTGCCCATAACCATTTAGTAGGTACCTATCTATTTCCCTTGTAGTAATTTTTATACACTAATGCTAATTTATTATACAATTACTTGCTCAAACCAAAATCATTACGTTAGAATACTGTAATAATGACTAAACTATCATTTATCGTTATTATTTGATTATTTGTAATCAAGGAATACTTAAACTACATAAAATTGACGTAGGCATGCAAATAAAGTAGATAGCTCCTTAGGTAATTGTCTGTGGGCATAAACATCTAATTTCTTCGTAATAAGTGCACCTAGATTGTGGATGAAAAAAGTGGATTTGAGTGACGGTTGCTTGGTCGGTTGGGCGAATAGTGGAAAAAGGGCTGTCAAGTGCATTTAGTGTGACATGAACATGGGAGGCAAAGTGCAAGCTAAACCGTTGAGTGGAGTACAAATGGAAGTCACTTTTTTGTCTTATTGGCTCTATGTAGAAGAACACGTTAGAAATGGTCAGCCGAAAAGGCAGTGGTCATGCGGCCAGGTAATAGAAATAGAGGACAATCATGTAATGTACACTAAAGAGACGGAGATAAAGAAGATTGGGGAGCAAAAATCGAGAATTGCGAGATAGCGAGTGGAGATGCCTTGTCTGACTTGTCTTGTCATTCATTTGTCCACACTTCCAATGCTTTCTTATGTTGCAGATGATAAGATGTGTGGATACAACGAAAGCAAAGTCATGCAGATGTCTAGCATAGTATGGATTTGTAGTATAATCTCACTTTTGCACGTGTGCCCGTGCATTATCTGTATCTCTGGTATATTTATTATAGCTATCAGGTCAGGTCAAATGCCTGAAAAATACAAACGATATATATATTCTGTGTATGTGCCGCACTCTTTTTTCTGTTCTTAGCTACAAGGAATTGTTTGTTGACCACTGAATTCTACTCTATATATTTACGATTGCAAATTGAACTTTATTCCGCATCTGTAACAAACCAATTGTTCATTGCATGTACCATGTACCCCATGTACCTACTTCGTGAGCTGGTGAGCTAACTGAATGTTGATAAGGTTCTTGAATCAAGTACCTAAGTCTAGTACCTACCTACCTATAACATTTTCATTCCAATCAAGCCAGTCAAATTCAACACGCTTAAAACTTTTACTCACGTAATCGCTTTGCTACCTACACGCAATAAACACAGATCAAAGTTAAGAGGCTATAATATTATAGCGTTAACTAACACATTAATTATACGTAAATATTTATTTGTATTTATTGTGGTTAACATGTAGTATGTCTTTAGTGTATAGACTTACCTTTTGTACCTGCCCAGAGGTGCGTATTTGAGAAAGGTTGTAATGCAATCATATAAACTTGGTAATCCCGAAAATTAAAACTCAGTGTAGAAAGCAAAAATTCATAGCTGTAGTCCTAATCTATTAATGTTATAGCATATTTGTACTAAATAATATTATGGAGGGATTCATTTCAGGGTAGGATTTAGTGGCCTTGGATTTTGATGGAGTTCCTCTTGGAAAGGGTGAATTAACAACTGCGCATTACTTCCTCTTGGAGCTCGGTGTAGGGGAAATTATTATTGCCTAGGTTTACGGCACTGTTCGGGAAAATTCCTCTTGGGTTGATGCTGCACTTAAAACATAGAATACTGGAATGCATATGCATGGATAGAGTAGTTATGCTTGTAATATAAGTAGAGTGTTTTACTTTTAATACGGAACATTTGACGAAGTACTGGACATTTTTTTGTTTCTGCATGTGCAATTTGTTTATTGATATTAAAATTGACTGTTTAAATTATGCATGCAATTCATAATATTCATATCCGTATTTAATTATCATTTACGTACAAAGTGAATATTTTTGCATAATGTAAATTATCCAAAGTAAATAATTGGAATTTTGCATTTGGAAAGATTTTGCTGCGGTAAGCGTACAAAGATGAACCCGATGGGTTATAAAACAGTCAGTAAAAACAAAAAATACGTCTTTGTGACTAAAATTAAACCATTAGGATTTCTACGGGATTTTTTTCAACAAATACAACTTTTTCATCAATATCCTAACACTGTAAAATGCCTTAATTTTATTTTCATTTTGATTGATATTTGGGATATAATTGCAAAATTAACACAAAATAATTTATAATAAAGTAAATGCTATTATCAGAACCGTGAATTAATAATATTGAATGTGCAGCAACTTGTATAAGGTAAAGACAACGACAGTGTATGCACCTTATTTTATTACTCAAAGGTGCATATCTTGCCCCACTTACTATTAATCTGCATTCTAGTGACCATTTTTATGCTCACTCACAACAATCCAGTACATAAATACATGTTACGGGTGCATAGGTACGTTAGGATGTGTGGCTTGACAATCAAGTTTTTTTTACTCATTGTTAGCCGTGTGCAGTAAGTGCTGAAATTAAATAATGGGTTAGCAAATTTGCATCCACAAAGCATTACTGACGACATGACACAATTGAAACTTAAACATCCTACATTAATTGGAACTTGGGCCTGTAGTTTTACAGCTTGGGTTGACCAAAATATTCATAGACGCGTTTCATGTCGCACATGTCTTATTACTCCCTCCGGATACTAAAATTATACATACACACTAAGTCCGCTCCATATATTAAACAAACTCGGAAGTAGAAGCAGAGGCATAGACAATAATTATAGTTGTATAGGCCAAAAGTACATTTATATTCAGTAAGTATTAGTGGACAGCTTTTTTCTGCTTACTGAAGTGTTATTTAGATCACCAAAACAATCACATTGTGTTGTGCTCCCCAAATTAAGTAGGTATGCAACAGAGTACAAATACTTATATCCGCTTATAATAATGTAGAATCCTTTTGACAATGTTGATGTATTTTTCTCATTGTATGATCCCTAGGACTCGGACCACTTTAAATGGGTATGTAGTGAATTTATAACAACTTCTATGTAAATATACTATGAGCCTTGATTGAACTGGAGCTGACCAAATTGTACGCGTTATCTGGACTCTGGATTCCATACTGGACTAAACCACCCGCCACCATAATGCTCCTTATGGGAGGTGGAATGTCAACTGGTTACCGGAAGTGCAATATCAAATTCTGAATATATGCAATATACATAGCTAATAGTGAAACAAGAATAAATGCCAATGCTAATAGTAGTAATAGTAAAATATTTGAGACCGATTTACAAAATTTATTATGCTTTCTAATAATTTTTAAATCATAGAAAATCTAAATGAACAATGAATTGAATTCTAACAAACTTAAAAATATTTTGATCTCATTGTTGCAAGTTCGATACTAATCATCTCTATGCAATGTGGATTTTCCGTATGATGTAGGTTTTCGTAAAGGTGTTCTAACCTCACATCTTCTAAAAAAGGACAATAAATACACAAAAATGAATGTCACTCGCATTAGAACGCTTTAATAAAAGCTAACTTTGTTTTAATTTCTTAGATTATAATTATTTATGGTATAAAACTCAATTCTCAATAAATTCCTTGGTGTACAATACAAAGTAGTCCAAGAGGTAATTACATCTGATAAAGTAGCATAATAACGTGAGTAATGTGACAGACGACAGACTAATATACCTAAGTCTTTTTTAAATGTAAAGAAAGTGTTCTGAGGTTGATGCGTGAATGTAATCTCACATCAAAATTAATTCTGGTCAGGAGTCATCAGTAGCGAGCTACTAGAGATTGCTTTTCAGGAATTGCTCCATAATTCACTAGCAAATAAAGATAATCTATGAATGATGTAGGACTGTAGGAGTGAGTGACGGACATGACTTTCATTGCATTTACTTGCTCTCCTCTATGTAGTTCTTAAGTATACTATATAGTTGTATTGTAATCCTTGTATATACATAATAATGTGAACAATTGCAAACGTTATAGTATTTATCTGTATGTAAGTGTATAGTCATTAGTTAAGAGATTTTTGCTCAGTTACATACTCCGATACTCCTTATTGTTGAGAAAAAATGCTAGTCTAGTCGATGACCTATGATGTGATACACTTTCGTTTCGAAAAAAACTAACAGCAGTTGATGTTTTTAGTATAAGTGCAATTTCATATACCAACAACAAGCAAACAGTAGTGGGTAGGTACCGATAATCAGCTTTAACCACACTTAAATACTACACTTTCAGGTGCAAGTAAGACACGTTTTATTCAAATTGAAACAATTAAAAGCTAACTGCAGTGTAGCCTTGGTACATTCATAAAAATGTAACAGTCAAACATATAAACTTCCACCTAACTAATATTTAAGTTGTTTTAAGGTGATTTAATATAGAGGAAATATCCATTTGAAAAGAAAACCTTTGTGCTTGGTTATTTGATGATGGCGAGAGTTTTCATACAATGACAAAACAACGAAGGTAAATGTCAAGGGGTGACCGGGAGGTGACTTAAGTCACTGAATAATAAAATGTTAATTTTTCCTGTAGTACATAACAGACATCCTTTCTTTAAGGTAGGTCAGACTTGAACAGGTGCAATAAAGTAGTCCATGTATGCTACACACATTAAGTACCTCTCTCAACATTATAGGTACTGTTTTATAGGACAGATTTGAGCTGAAGCTCCAGAGCTTCAGCTACATTTCCACCAAACAGGATGAGTTTCTGAATGAATTGAGATTTAAATTTTTCTTGGCAAAGTGAAACAAACCACAAAAATTATTTACAACAGCAAAGATAGAGTTTCATATTCTATTTCTTCATCATTTTGAATCATGGTCATGACTTAAAGTAGGTTTGTAACCAAAACATTGAAACAGTTTGATTATATGGACTCAACTTACTATGAAGTCTATGAATAAAATAATACGTCATAGACTGATGCTAACTAAAATACATACTCTTCCTTTCACAATTTCTTCCTCTCATAACTTAAACTCTTCTTGTCCTTGCATGGCACTCGTAGTTCTGTCACAGTTGTAGATAACAAACGCGTTTTGCGAAGTAAATGGCAAACAGTAGAACGAATAATTAGGTTAATTTGGTAGTTTTTTTATAGCTATTTATTGCGACGCATGTCGACAGTCGGTATAGGTGTCTCATGTTAATCATCCATGATATTGCATATAAATCTATTCATCTATACCACAATAAATTGGGCACAGAGGTATGTCATTGATATTTTTACCTTTAGATTTTCCCTTTTCCTGCAAGACATGCAAAACCACAGATATAATGTAGTTGATATTATCATTAGAAAAGTCTTGACAAAGAAACACATATTAATAGGGAAGAGCGAGTGCGTTGACTTACAGAAATAGTTAGGTTAAAGATGAGACTGTGACTAACGTGACGGTGACGATTCTGACGACGGGAAACAGTGAATTTAATTTTTCCCCAAGGTTTGCCTTCACATTATTCTGACAACGCCACTGTTCATTAAAGCTAAACCACAATTTTTGTTTTTATTTGCAAGATGATCTTTACATCAGTATGCAGTACCTGCTTTAAATAATCCTCTTTCTTGGTAATGTAGTAGCATGTAGCCACAAACATCTCTTGCCAAATCTTTGGCTTTCATATGTTACATTTTTCATTTGATCTCTTTCTACGCTGCATTTATATATGCACGTTACAAATTAATTCCAACTATATGCATGTCACCGTCACTCTACAATAGTGCACCTAGATCAGTGCTGTATTGTTTTGGTAGAATGCTCTTTGAGACAAGGATTTAGTCTTCAGTGCATACATGTTTTCTAGGCTAAATACTATGGAAAATAGAAATACATACTTTAAAATATTGATGGTAAACATAACATATTTGCGTGAACAGCATTTTAAGACATTATTAATAATTTCGGCAAGATTTAAGAAAGTTTTCCCAATAGATAGAGATCAATTCCATTGTGTTAACAGACATGATTTTATCTGTTAGTTAATAGGTACACATCGCTTAATGCAAGCCATTTGAAGAGCCAAACCTTCAGAAACACTTCAGGTCAAATTATCTCAAATAAAATGTGAGTTATAAAATGGTTTAGTATTCTGTTCGGTACCTCCTCATTTCCTTATTGACTAAAAATTGTTGACGTTTCTGCCACCACTGTAAGAATGTGTAACAGAAAGTGAGCCTTCTCTACCTTCATCTGTATTCTAGTAGGCTCTAAAGACTGAGCGCCTTTTTGTGAGAAATCTGTGCAAATGAATCCTTTCCGGCTACTGTTACATATTACGCGTCATTATGTAAGCAAAAAATGCTTCGAATGAAAATCGAAATGGAAGATAGTCGTAAATGAGGATTTATTGGTTCTGTGGATGCAATTAATTACATTGCAATATTGCAAAACTAAAAACACTGTTCCAAATGCACATTCTGCACATAATATTAGTATTGGTAGCATTGATACATTACAAACAACCACATACTTAGTAATATAATGATAATAATATAATTGCATCCATTCAATACTAATGACTAATGATCCTGTAGACCGTACCCTGCATGTGAAATGAGAATAAAATTCCTAATGAAGTGCAAGAAACTGCAGTCTTTATAGAAAGCAGGATTTTTAGTCTATGATACGGTCGTTATGTCTGTAATTTATGTCTGTCTGAAGTCTATGATATTATCACCTGCATTTATTAAGCAGGAGGAACTAAAGCTTTTTGAGTCAAATGTGGGCTAATTTGGTCAGTGTGTTTATAAGCTTTGCTTGACGCTTCTTCTTGCATTTCAATTGTCATTTCAGCATGCGACACATGTACGTACGTGTACATGAAAATGTTGGTATAAGGTCATAGATAATGGCGGACGTCAATGAGTAATGCATATGGCATACTGTTATGTAAATAGCCACCCAGTTATGTTCATACTCATAAGCAAGACACATCGATAGACAAATTGGCTTGTAATTAATTTGGAAAATATGTTTTGGTTACTAATTGCCTTGCAAGTGCATTTGCTCTCCTTAACGTACAGCCACGTACCTACAATAAGGTTTTGTCGAGACGCTTTGCATTTCATAACCTAACTCACTAGCCAGTAAAAAAAAATAAATGATTTGATTGCCGCTACATAAGATGCACATGTTTTGTAGATGAGGGCTTAGAGATAATAGAATACGGACATATTCATGTGATGACTCTGGTATGGGTGTTCATTTCTGTACATTATTAGCATCTTGATGATGATGATGATCATAATTGTTTCTGAATGATCATGTAACGCCATGTAGATCATTATGCAGAACTATGCAATGCATATCTTGTGCAAACGTACACTGCTACACAAAGTTGTTAATTAAAAATAGCTTTATGGATCTCTGCAAATTCGCAGACAAAATTTATTGCGAAGAAATATCTCAAAATCTATAAGCAGTAAAAACATAGCACTCTCTCTTAAATTACAGCCATTAGATTAATTACTTCAGTACCTCAAGAGTATGAGTATGAAGATATTCAGGACAGGTGCACCTGTCTTGCATCCAAATTGCAAAAGGTTCTGCAGAGCTTGCGGGTAGGAGGGGCCAGGAGGGGGATAGCATGGGTGCCTCACCTATACTACTAGTAAAATTGTTGAGTACTTTGAAAACATTATGCTTAAATACATTATTAAAATTATTAAGTACTCGTTTTAAAATGGTTCTTTCTACATAAAATCATGCTTTGGGGACTAGACGGAAAAATATTTGCATGTAGGTGAACTAACAATGATCATAAAAATGTATACAGAAAATCATTAGCAGGGGTACGGAAATTGATGGACAGTTATTAATGTGGAATAGCGTCACTTTCGCTTTTTTTCTTTAAGTCTTTTGCTTTGATGGCTTCGCATATCTTTTATTATAGATAGATTGATTTTGTTTAATGCTAATATGAAATACTTAGTTATATATATGCAACTTATATTAACATCACGACGCATCGGTGCATTGAAATGTTGAGACCGTAGTCTGAATTAATAATATGATCTTTGACTTGAGGGAGTAAATAAAGGAAATTGAATAGCACTATTCTGCCAAACTAGCTTACACCCTTTTTATTACCAAAAAACAATGAAGAGGAAAAGCGATGATCTATCAGTCTTTGAATGACGTTTCCCAAAAAACGAGCTACTTGGTAGGCTCTATGCGCTTCAAGCAGGATCATAAAATTGGCCTTTCGGGTGTTAAAGGAGTTGTATATTACCAAGAAACTTCATATTCTGGACCAAAGTTATTTGCACCCAGCCAGGCAGTCTGCACTACTTTTATGCCAAATGTCTACAGTAAAAACGGTTCAATTTCCATATAAAATTCATAAGGTCCATTAATTCTGTAAATATGTTAGAGACGAGTGTATCTGCTGAATCTGCTCAAGCTCTCTCTCTCTCGCTGTTGCCTACTAAATAATGGCTACTAATGATAATTCAATCAATTTGTGGGTGGGTTTATCCTACTTATTCCGGTTTTCATGCAAATGACATTATAAGATGATATGACTGTTGGGGATCACAAAATGTTTACTTATCGATATTTAAGATTGTTGGTAATCCAAATAATTCTATCAATTGCCACTTACACATTAATACCTCTTTAATGAATGGACATTTTAGAAAATCTATTTTATATAAATTGAGAGGGAGAGGAAGGGAAGGGGTGAGACAGAAAGATACGTTCAGTGAATAGAGTTGTGAGTAGAGTTGTAGAGTGAATAGAGTTGACGAATCTGCCCACAGGAAAAGTTGGCTTTTCGTGCACATTGAGACATTATTTCAGAGTAAAAAATTGAATACTCAATTCAATAACCTGTATGTTGACTGCTAAGTTGCTGTGACTTGATTGATTTTTGACTATGGCCACTTTTCCTAGACTCTTGTGAAAATAATTATATTATTTGCGAATGAGTGAAAAAACTAGTAGTGCTGTCTAAAAATTATGACGCAACTTTCTGCTTCCTAGGAATGGATATTTAACTATCATTACCAAATCAACTTGTATATTTGAGATGTTATATGTTAGTGTGGTCTTATGCAAAAAAAAAATAAAGCAATACACTTGATTTGTGAAACTGTAGTAGAAGAAACATCAATAATAATCAATAATCATCAAATCATCATTATTAATTTCAGAGGAGAGACCGCAACCATTGCATTGGACTTACAGAAGAACCTCTCCACATGTACTAAATGTTGATCACAATTACTTATGTTTTCATTTATCCGACCTCTGCACGATTACTGGAATAAAGTAGATAATGCAGTGTGCATAAGTTAAGTACATAAATGTACAGTGAGATGGAATCGTCATTATTTGGTGACAGAAGAGTATGGGCCAGGAGTTAACTTAGCTGCCTGTCGTTGTGGCTGAGTGCGTGTAGAAAAGTAGGAGGGACAGAATGAAGGTCATTATTTTCATGTTTTCGGGTTTGTTTCAGTTTGTGCTTTGTAGCAAGTATATAGGTATTTACATGCAGCGCTAGACGCATGCTTCTTTTATTATGCTATTTGCATCTCTTCAACAACACAGAGCTAGCAGAGTTACCTTGAAATACGTTCTATATAGTAAACTACCCGATATCCAGCATAAAGCAAATATTATCCTTAATAATATTATATATACCAGTAAGATGTCCTGAATCTACATAAAATTAACATTCATGTAGTTAACAAAGTTGTAAAACCGTAAGTAGCTAAATTTTGGAGGGCTTAATCGAGGCCGGCGAGTTGAGAGCGAGACTGTATGTGTTCATGTGTAAAATAAATTCTGTAAGCATAATATTTAATCCGTATACATCTCTGAAACTGTCTCCCCGTTTAAAGATGCACTCAAGAAATTGATCTACAGACAATAAAGTGCTAGCAATGTGCCAGGCCAAGAAATTAGTTCGAAGAATGGAAAATTTTAAAACAAGTTGCTGTATCACTGTCTTCAAAAAATTACATTTTCATATTCTTAGAGCCTTAGAGTTCCACAGCTCAAGTGTTTTCATTTACAAAAGTCATAAAAGGTGTGTGCAAAATTTTGTACAAGTTAGTAGACAACGCAGGTCAAAAGCCAAAGCGTTTTGCTGTATAAATAATAATTATTATGTAATAAAATGTAATTGATAGCGATAAAAAATGATGGTTTGTTGGGGAAGCTGCATATATTTTATGCATATACCTTTTATGTGACTGAATGAGGTTCTTGGTTCTGCGAAAAGATGTTTTCGTTACATTCATTCCACAAACCAAACCACAATACATTGCATTGCACACAGCACAGCTCGTTTTGGGACTTGGGATGGAACGGGATGACGCGACCGTCCCAGGTCCCCGTCCAACTTATGTATCTACATTCTACTACCTTGCTGTGGAACCAGTTCCAGTTTTTCTTTCGTGGGAGTCACACACTTCTGCTCTTAAGTGCGATTGGCAGACTGAAACTGTTGACTGTTAGTTAGATAGCATATTCATTTTCCTACTTATTTGTTCAAAGTTTTTGAAATGTTTCGTCTACTGAAAACTTTGGGCAACTCGCCGGCTGCCAAGCAGTTGATTGTCAAGAATCAAATGTCTGCAGCTGCTGCAGCCGCCGCTCCAACTCCTAATCCCAATCCGGAAATTCAACACACGGGAGTAAGAAAATGTTTTCATTGTTTATTGGCTAGAGCTTTTCACTGTACGTGTCATTAGTCACAATATTCTTCATATATGCAATACAAAATGTGTTTTAGATGCCAATAAAATATCACTGATTATCTAAACTCTATAATATTTGTCACAATCACCTGATGAGGGCTAGTGTTTCAAGGGAAGTCTAATTTTTGTAAGGGAAATAAAAATTCGCCGTATAACTTGCAATATGATGGCGAACTGAGACTCACGGCTATTTCATTTCCTCCCTATGTAAAATGGAATCGGTTAGACAATGCAAAATAATTTTACATAAATCTGTATATCACCAGAATCCGCTTCCAATTAACACTTTATGCAGTGTGATCTTGTATTTTGTCGTACTACTATGCTACTGTTAAATCATTTGACATGACAGTTGTTTGTAGTCTTTGGTATTATGCATTGACATGTTATACTATCTCATTGTGAAGATGTCTTTATAATTTGTTTATGTACTCCACCTCTTCCAATCCATAACATTATTCCGATCTTATGGATTGGAATGGAAATCCATATAACATTTGATTCATCCGATATAATGTTGGAGGCACATTTTGCCTGTCGCTAACACAAATGTTCCCTACTTTCCGTTGATAGTCTTTGAACCAACCTTGCCAGAGCTTAAGACATGTTGTGTATATTCATGTTGTATTCATTTACTTCTGGCTTAGATTGAAGTTCAAGGTCGCCCTGTTACTTTTTATGTACAACAGACGCACGAAAGATGCAAAGCTTAA
>JAAAYG020047685.1:0-11823 GCA_009936455.2 Tomocerus minor
AGCCTATTCTCTGTTCAGTGAGCATCGCCGAGGAAGCTGACGGCACCTTTTGTTCTACAAATTCAATCGACTCCACCCTAAAATATTCTTTCTTGGGCCTGGTAATAATTTGGCACAATAGCATTTACTTAGTGTTTAGGTGCAGGTGGTGTGAAGTGAAGTCCATAAGGAGAATACTAATCCAGTCCCTTCTATTAGTTCAAGGAACGAAGAACGCCGCAGATGGTGTTCGGTGCCACACAGCTGGAATTTGAGTTTCGAGTGGCGAACAAACATTCGCGTGTGGTCGTCACGGCTCCTTTTGTTCGACTAATTCTTTCGTCTCCGCCCTAAAATATTCTTTGCTTGGTACTGTAATAAACTTACAACTATTTTATTTCTGGTTGCAATCTTAGAAGCAAATAAAAACAACGACAACATGTAAATCTTTGGCCACAGTTTAAGTTGAAGTTTGTTCTCAGTAATCGAGATGACGAGACGTTACGAGACGAGACGTTACAAAATGTTTTGATTATAATAACGAGTGTATTATCCACACCTTCCTAACTACATGTATTCCTTAATATAATAAGCAACATTCAAATTGGATAAGTTAAAAGTAGGGATGTCACCACATCCATCCCGAGTGCATAACAATCTAAGATGTGTTTATGTTGGACTGCTTTGAAAATACCATAGCGAATACCAAATGGCGTCATACTTGCAATTTTCTTTTGATAGTACATCTTGATTCTTTTTGGTGTCTGAGCAACAAATTCATTTTTCAACGCTGTCAGAGTATCCGACGAGGTTTTCCAGCAAATGCCAAAGACAAATAAAAGTATTGTAAGAGCCGATGCGGAACAAAAGAAATCGAAAAACATTACTGCTGCATTTGACAAACTCCCTCCATCAGCACGCAAAAGAGCGAACAATGCAACTGTCGAAATCCCTAATAAACTGTACACCAGCGCCGGTACAAACGATCTGATTATAGAATCATTCAATAGCTCGTTTAAAACATGTAGTCTATTGTATGCTTCTATTTTTTCAAGTAATGTTGCATCGCTTTCCCTGAAAAAAAAATTAACTTGGTTTTATATGGTTCTCAATAATTAATTTTAATAGCTTTCCAAAAAACGATAATAATATAATCATAGTTGAGCAAGCAGTCTGCAAGGATGTTGGTCAAAAGTCGAGGAAAGCATGCACTAATTTGCATAAACTATTAATTTTCCAAAAATCTCTTACTCGTACCTTATCATGGTCAAATAAAAGCACGTTCTCAATGAATATAAAACCAGGTACACGAAATGCGTCACTAGTGAATAGAATGATGGACACCCAAATAAAAGTTGCTGAATGTCCGTCATCATGCCCAGCATTTTTCGAAGATTTTCATCGTTGGACATGAATGGTAGATCCTCAAGGACCGCTGAAACATGATGCCTCCCAGGAATAAAAATGAACATTGCCAGTAACAGCAATAAAAGAGAAAATAAATAAAAGCCTGGTCCCCATTTGGACAAGCACACTTCTAGACGAACAAACGTTTTAAAATTAGGCATTTTTTTCTTCAGCCAACCTGTGAAATAGATGTATGGTTTATTTGATCTTTTCCCCTGATTTCCGCCATCCGTTTAGACAAAATTGGAAAAATTGTCAAGGATAAAAAATAAAAGTAATATTTATTCAATGTAGTAAATATAATTCATACGTATATAAATATTATTAATTATCTTATGTAAACGTAACTACAATATCGTTTATGTAAACAGTAGGAACTGCAAATGGCATATCTAAATTGAAATTAAATGAGGAATATCCCATGACAATATCTCCTAGGATAGAACATAATTGCAATCAATTCTGTTCAATTTTTGTTAAAAGGACTATAGTTAGCCAACGTTCGTAATTTGCGATTAATGAAAATATGAATTCAATGTGGTATAAAATTCATAAATTTTAAGAAGAAAAGAAAAAGATATTTTGAAATAAATTAATCACCTTTCGCAAAAATGGGATCGTTCCTCAAGTTGAAATTATTTAAGACATGGACCATTTCGGTAGTCTTCTTATTACTATTGTGTGACGCAATCATGAACAATGGATAAGCTAAGACACAAAGACAAACTTGCACAGTTTCGAAATTGATTTCCTGACTTAAAGTTCGTTTAAGTTGCATGATTTCGTATATCATCAATGCAAGCGAACATATTTCATGAAAGTTCAACAGAGGAGATGTTGAGATTTCAAAACTTTTGGTTATTTTATTGTAATTTATTGGAGGAAATCCAAATGAATAATTCAAATAAAAGCCGAAGTATCTTTGTATATCACTTCCCGAAATTTCTGAAATGTCTAAAATATATTTCTCTTTATTCTGAAACCAATGCCAGACATCCGTCATAATCTGTTTGGAAACAATTTTTTTGTCGAACATATTTATAACTAAAACTTCCAATTTTTTTGAAGAAATGGATTTATAAAAAGATGTAATGCTCAATGAAATTATTTTCTTAATGTCTTTGTTGGAGATAGATTTCAGTTTCAATAATGAGGCATTGGGCATGAAAGCCTTTTATATATGCTTTAACCGATACGTAGTTGTATATCTGAAATATTAAAAGATAGATGAGATAATGATATATTTTTGGAGAAAATGTGACGAGTAAAATTATCATCACAAAATATTGGATTTCATTTTCACGCCCACCATTACAAAATATTGGATTTCAATTTCATGTCTATCGTCTAAAATTATTCGATTTCATTTACATTTCTGTCATTGAAAATTATTAGATTTCATTTTCGTGTCTATATCATATATTTATTTTGCATTTTGCTCACTTTTGCTTATCTCGCCACTGTTCCTTTCTGATAAGGCTGCAGTTCGAACTTTCCTGTGGATATGCAATTATAAACAGTAATAATAACGATGCCTGTATAATCATGTATAATGAAACGTGCGAATGCATTAACAAGTAGACTTTAGTTACTTTATAGTTCAATTTGATTCAATTCAATAAAATATCCAATTTAGTACAACTATAAAAATTGACAGACTTCATTATATAGCAAATTATTTACAACTCAACAACAAGTATTATATATAAAACCACTTTTTGGGGTTTTCTTCCACCAGCAAGGCCAGACCCAGGGGTACCGACCCCTCCCTCCCGAAATGCCGAGAAAAAGAAAATAATTTGGAATAATTTCAAAATTTTCTTCGCTTAGCGCGAAAGTAGCCATTTTTTAATCAACATTTGGCCTTAAACCGCAAAATTTTTCGCGCTAAGCGCGAATCATAGCGGTAGTAAATACTACAATAAAATGTATTTGGCTTCGGGCCCCCTTGAAATTTATTTCTGCGTCCGGCCTTGTCCACAAGTATGAAATTGATGACACTTTTGACACGGAATTATTGGCAACGTTATAGCGTAGATTATAGGAAAAGAGAAATATCAAGTTTTTGGCAGTTCTTTAGAATTAGACATCACAATTGGCAAACAATACAATTTCTGTCATAGCTTAATAGGTAGGTATGTAACTTACGTATTAAGCACCTAACTATACGCAATTATTGACACACAATCCGAATTCGTTAAAAATCTTCTTAATTTAATGTAATTATAGGTGAGAGCTACGTCGTCATTAGTTGAAAATAACGTTTCTTGTTGCAATAGCAGCTTTTTTAAAGCAAATACAGTATGGTGGCAGTTATGGGTGTGGATGTCTTTTAAATTAATTAATATTTTACGCTAGTAACAGGTTTATTTGTTTCCATGAAAAGAGTAAATCATAATGCATACATTTCGAGTCTGAATATAATGGGCACCATTAATACCATGTGGTGCATTTCTTAATTGTCATTTAGGTTGCAAATATGGCAGCTATTATACGCTAGGTCATCGAATAACAAAATTTTGCATTAGCTGATTCACCGTAACACTAACGCAATGAATATTACTAATATTAAAATGATATAATTGAAGCAAAAAATGCTGCTGGGGATCCTATGTTAGGACTAGCTACTTGTAATAGTTCATAATTATAGAGATTTAGTCAGAATTGTCTGCGGATGTAGAGGTCCAAGGACTTGAGCTCTCCTCTCTTGCACTTTCTTCCACAGTTGAAGTGCTTTTTACTTTTCTCCCTAGAGAGCCGTAGGTGAAAGCAATCCAATCCTTGGTTATCAAAATGAGTGGATGATCTACTTCCAACACATTTTCTCTCCCTTTCAAACATGTGCAAAGATTCTTCGTAGTGTCCTTGCTAAATTTCATGTGCTTCTTTGTAATTGCCTTGTTCTTCAAGAACATTAGCGACGTTTTGCTTCACAGAAAGAGTCTCGTGATGCTCCTTACCTTTGATGCTCTCTCGCAACTTCAGTACATTTTCAAACCATTTCAGGGAATCTTCATAGTTCTGCAGTCTCCAATGAACACCTCCAATTTGTTTAGCAGTAGTCAAACAGTGATCGTCGGCTTCTCCGAAAAGCTTCTTTTGTTTCTCATAAACTTCAGTCAATATTTCCAGCGCCTCTTTATAATCTCCCAAATATTCCAAGGAACTGCCTTTCCAAAATTTTAATTTTAGTGTCGAGCGATCCTTTTTCCCCAAAATCCTTTCCAATGAGGTCAAAGCTCGGAAACTGAAATTATATGCTTCCCTATACTTTTTTAAACTGATATATCTACAAGAAATTCGCGTGGGAATATTCGCATGCTTTCTAACTAATTCTGCATTGTTGCAAGCATGTTCCCAAATCATTTCTGTGTGCATCATGTGATTTGCAGAAATGTCATCATTTTGCAACATTTTCTGAATGCAAGTCAAGAGTTCGCACAAACAATCAAGAAACTTCCCCCTTTCAATTAATTCAATTCTGGTGACCTCTTGTACTAGTCGGTGGATCCATATTTTATTTTCATATAGGCTGATCATCGAATGGTCTCTTAAAATTTCAAAGTAATTTCTAGTACTTTCGGACTTGGGGATTTCTTCTGTCGGACTTTTGTAATTATTACCGAAAAATTTTAAGAGCGACGGTAAAAACCTTCGGCTCTTAGCATACAGAGTGTCCCCTTCCAATCTTACTAAAATGTTTGATAAAAATTCAGTAGAAATATTGTCGGAAGCCAGGAATGAAATAATGTTCATCATTTTAACCGCACTACTCCCGATTTCTGTTATTTCTTCAATTTTACTCATTGTTATTCTCCAAGTTAAAAAGATTGTTTTCTTACCAACAGAACCTTCCTCTGGCAATTTATGGTGGTCCAGGGTCCATTTAGACTTTATTTCAATTTCATGCAAATAGTTTTGAATTTCACTTTCCAATTTGACTATGGATTTATTGGGCCGACACTGTTTGATGTAAGCCGCGGCCTGTTGCATAGCCAGCGGATAGTTTTCTAATCTATTGCATAATTTTTCGATTGCCTCAATGGTGCTATCAGGAACGGAATCTTGACAATTTAATTTGAATGATTTATGAAAGAATACACGAACGGATTCCGTGGACAGTATGTTCAATTCCAAATGAAGACATTTATCATCTCCAAAGAATTTTATAGCTGGCCTGAATCGGGATGTTACTAAAATCAAAGGCTTCAGAATATTCGGATCTTTTTTCGATGACAATTCCATTAGCTGACTTAAAGCAGCATTTTCATAAGACTCCATGTTATCAAAGATTATTAGACATTTTTCATCTGAAATCTTATCATAGATTTCCTTTATTAAAACCTTCAGTCCCTTTTCTTTACCAGATTCGTCGTTTGGCGGAATTTTTATTTCTTCCGCTAAATCAAGGATATTTTGAAACAAAGTTTGATTTGTTTCCGAGTCGATCCAAATGCAGTGTCCTTTTATATTTTCATAAAATGTTTTGGCATAAATTTTGGCTATTTCACTTTTTCCAATTCCCCCTAATCCAGTAACCGCCACAACCATCATCGTTTTACTTTCTTCGCATTTTTTCCACTGCTTTTCAATTTCTAGTATTTCTTTACTTCTTCCGGTATAAAATGTCGTAGGGAAGAGGACATTGAACCAAATCAGATTCCTTTTACTTGCAATTGCACCAAGGGTCTCAACTTTCTCTGAAATTATTTGCATTAAATTTTATTTTCCAACAATTTCAGTAATTATTCAATTTACGAAATGTATAAAATTCAAAAGTACCCGCTGCAGCATTGCATCCGATTTCTCTTAATTTCGCAGAGAGAGTCCTAAGATTAGATTTTGTTGAAATGCTTTTCCAATGAGCCAGAATGTTAATGATTACATCTGTGATTGAACAGCAGGATTCCATTTTTCCAAGATCGTACATAACTGACCCTTCAAATTCTAAAAATTTACAAAAGAGTCTCCAATTCTTGCAGACTAAAACATCCTTCACAAGGATAGTTACGACCTCGTTGTTGT
The DNA here is from genome assembly GCA_009936455.2 of Tomocerus minor. Classification (NCBI taxonomy): domain Eukaryota; kingdom Metazoa; phylum Arthropoda; class Collembola; order Entomobryomorpha; family Tomoceridae; genus Tomocerus; species Tomocerus minor. The sequence continues at coordinate 6,412 of JAAAYG020047685.1, forward strand.
CGACTGGAATATCTGGCAGATTCCAAATGATTGAAAAAATGTATCGTAATCCAAACCATCAATATTATTAATGATTTCTAGTATGAAATTATTTCGGTTTAAAACTTACCTGTGATGTTTTCCATTTTAGAATTTTTATTTCAATCTTTATTCACAAAATTGGCCTACAATTTTTAGTGGTTACAGAAATGGTTTAATTTGGAATCAGGTGACTAGATTAAATTCAGTGTATGTCTCATGTGCTCAAAATATGCACATTAACCTTTGCTTCAAAGCATTTACAATACTTAATCACACTGCAGTATATATAAATTCTTATTTGCAATACCATTTTGTACGCAGTGTTTATCTAATGATGCTAGTATATACAAATTATATAACCAACTCAACATATGATATTAATTGTCACTGTAATTATGTAGAATTTACTGTATATATTGTGAAAGTCTATATATTACAAAGACTGCCGAGGGCACTAGAGGCTCTACGTAAAACTACTAATAAGTGATATAAATTATACATACCTAAACTTAAATTTTGCGTTTCCTATACCGCCGTTATGGATTTAGTCATTTATTAAATACAGGGAGAATCGGTGATATCATTAATGTTTGGAAGTGGAGAAATAAAGTTTTAATATGATTATTCTAACAATTTTTTGCTTATATATTAATTTTCATGTCAAATAGCATTTTACCTTGGATTGAGTAAAAAATTTCTTGAATTAAATAGTTTTTAAGTACTAATTGTCTTCCAAGAAGTGGATGAAATTGAAAAGATGACAAAAATTTCGGAATGCCAAATACCTTCAATATGTTTGCAAATGCAAATGCAAATATATCAGTCGTAAATTTAAAGAATCATAAACGATCATAACTTATTGTCGTTCGTGTCGGAAAATATTTAGGCAAAATTTTTTTAACTGACCCTGTAAATTAATTGTGTACATACATGTTTACAGGCATAAGTTTAACGTAGGCATATACATATATATAGATGCAATAAATTATATTAGTTTGATTTCGTAACAAAGTGAGTGTAATGTGTAAAACCTTATATAAAGTTCAAGTTATTTGATACGTTTAATCAATTTTTGTGTGTCCAATGCTCAGAGATAAGAAATATTTGCTTGCCTGCAGGATAACTAAAAGCGTATAGGAGAACACCTGTAATTAAAAGTTAAATATATATATAACGGATGGTTTTGCCCAGGCTCAATTTATGTATTCTGCCGAAAACACAGAAATGTCAGCGGATTCACATATTTGAACAAAATCAAAAGCATAAATCATCAAAAAAATTCATTCTGTACCAATTTAATTTGGGGATCCTTTGAGAGAAAAATTAGTAAAATTCCCAAAGATCGTTATGCTAGGAATAAAGACATATATTTGTGTATATTGTACAGATATTATACTAATTACCTACTCATGCATTTCGTAGTATCATAGTCTTGAGAAAAGGTATTGTATGCGGGCAAACCACCATTAAAAATAATAATTTGTCAAAGGGTTTTGTTTAGAAATTTATTTAAAAGCATTAGGTACCGTTAGTATTTAGTATTCTTTGACATTTTTACATAGAGTCGATAGATAGTCAGTTAGTACATATCGAGGTGACATATATTTAACAGAATATTAGACGATTTTATAATATGCGTATGATTTTTCCTCATTTTAATGTGTCATATCGGTTAACCTCTACCACTGGATCTCTTCTAGTTAGTGGAGTTTTTTTACTACCAAAAGAAAAGTTTTTATATATAAGGATTGTATCGTATATAAAGTTGATTTATTGGTACGAAGGTTTAAAAGACTGTATCGGTCAGAGTCATTTAAATTATTTAAATCATTAAAACTACTATTTGTGAAGTATCGTATGAAATCCTCCTCGGAAGTCACCATTTAATACAAGCAAATAAAAAATTCGCATCACAAGGACAATAACAATATTATATTTTTTAGATCACTATGGTCGGTGCTAAGGCAATTCTAAGATTTGCCTTGATAATAACTGTTTGTGTATGTGTGAAAATAGAAAGCTATACCATAGAAATCACAGCACAACCCGAAAGGGACAAAAACTTCAATTCTCAAAAAACTGAAAGTTCAGTTATAATAAGTTCACTCCCTTCTCGGAAACTGACATTGACAGTCAAGGACTCCATATAGGTGGCAGTTGCAAATTTGTTGTGAGTCGTTTGACGGGGAAATGCTTGCGTAATAGAAATCTTAGTGGAAGAACGTATAATGTAGGTTAATTATTGTACGGGTTTTAATACCATAAGATATTTGTGTGAATATTCTACCAAAATTTTTTAAAATAAATTCATGAAATAGTACTAATTCTTACGCATCTAATTATTTCACATGCCATACAGTAATAGTAATAAACAATCGCAAAACGAATATACCTACATAAGCACCTAACATAAACTTCAAGGAGGACAAAAAAGACTATGTGGGAGTGACCAGAGGCCACCTATTGAACCATTTCCAGTTGGTAGAATACACATTAAATATACAAGGTATCTCTAATTAACTATTGCATTGTTTCGTAACCACGTCGAGTAAACTATATACGGGAAAATGTAGCTCCAGCATCTTTATGTATAAATAACTGCCTCGAAATTAATGCCTTTTTTCGGACCTGTTTAAGAATCGACTTCGCATGATTGGTTCAAAATTCAAACTTTATTTATCGATTTTTACAAATTTTTTGCTTATCTCGTTGCCTACTAAACTGCGGGATATGCACTATGTTTAACCATGATAAATGAAATTTGTCTAAATATTTAAACTGCTGTAAACAATCTAACAAGGAGATGAAAATTGAAATTGAGCGCTTACCAACAAATTAACTTTATGACCATTATAAATTCATTCCAACAATCTATTATTACGTAACTATTAGCAATATCTCTAATTAACTTGGGGTAAGAATGGCATTGTCGTCTGTCTTCAAGTCGGCCTGTCCAGTATTCATGAAAAGGAGGCTGGAGTGCTCAAAGGTGTCCGGTGACTTTTGAGCAGGTGCTTAAAAGTATTCGGTGACTTTTGAGCTGGTGCAGATGCTCAAAAGTATCCCAAATGACACATGACAATATACAGCAGAGTTACCACACTGGTTGGGTATCATCCTGATTTATTGCAGCTTCGCGATAGACGAAGGATGCCTGATAGGGTCACGATTCCTCAAATCTGCTGTATATTTAAACAAGTTGTCAGGCCCCCTTTAAAGCATACACCATATATATACTAAATCCGGTGACTATTATATTACCTATTCAAAATATAATGGTATATATATCAAATATTCATTATTACTGCGACTAAAATCTTACATAGTTTACTTGGAGGAAATTCCCTAACTCTTCCAGTGAAATGTTTTATATATATTTTTAAGGAAATACACTGCTGGATTGCTTTTTTACACAAACAAGGTCGAAGAAATGATACATTGGCAATGGAAAGGTTGAAAGAATATGAACCACAATATTGTTTTTAGTTAGTTGCAGCTCATTGGGCTCTCATAGTCGTAACCTAAGTACATAAGTCATATTACAAAACGACAGGACAGCCACTTCACAGAAAATTAATTAATTTAATTTCACAACAACTACAATTTTTTTATCGCTTAAAATCCATTTTGTAAGTCAACATTTATAGCCTAAGAGAATTTTTTTTAAATCATAAAAACCCCATTGAACACTAACACTTTTGTACCTTTTTATTTTTCAGAAAACGATGGTTAGTGCAAAATCATTTTTGCTGCCACTTGTATTTATAATGGCTGCCTGTGCATGTGTGCAAACAGATAGTCACAAGAGAGAAAAAACAGGGGAAAATCCAAGGTACGAGCAGCAAAGATCAAGCGTTTACTTGAATTCACGAAATAAGCAAAATCGATCTGAGTATTACCGTTCATCTAATAATCACTACACTGAGGCAAAGACGCCCGACAGTCGCACACTAAGTAATTGGAATTCAAAAAAAGTTAACAAGGTCAATTCTCAAAAGCCTTCTATAATAGAACCCCCTCGCCCTCTTTCTGCAAACGCTGTAAGTTTAAGTATTAGTACCAGGTGCTTATATGGTGTAAGTCATCAGACAGGAAAATGCCTCCGGGGAAGGAAATTTAATTCTAAAGCTTCATCTATTGTGGGATAATTTTTACAATTTTCAATATGCTACAACCAAGATATACATTTATGTCAATAATACGGTTCTGTGCTCAAACTCTGTTGTCAAATTAAATGCTCGTAGAATATTTTAAAATGTTTATAATTACCATCTCAATTTCTTCATTTCATCACATGCATTAATTGTCCATTGCATATCAGTACACAATAACGAATTCCCAGAATTTAAAGAAAGCGAAAAGTCTCTTAGTACACTGTAGGTTTTCCATCTCAATTTAAAAATAGATTTGTAAACGTCTGAAATAGCACCGGTTAGAGATGACACACAGCGAAATCTGCCCTACGCTGAAAAAAATATGACGAACTGTCATTGTAATTACCCAGCCCGAGCTGACCGTCATTGCGATTGTAATTTGGCCTGACCGTAATAGTCATTGCCATGTATTATCAGAGCCATGTATATTCAGAGTCCGGTATTGCAATGGAAACTGCTGCCCACAATCGATTCACATACAGTCAGAAAGATTATGATCTTCGGTTTTGAAATTCCATTCAATGCTACCAATGTAACTTTTAACAAATTTTATATTTTTTTACATTACCTATTAAAATGCAGGCATATCGGTGGGAGTCGAATATGATTATCTGAAAGCATTATATTTTATATTTAAGAGCCTTTTTTGAAATTAATTTTTGGAATAATACTCACGCTATCATGTAATCTAATTTTTTCAGTTTATAAGCATTGTTCTTACAACTTTTTACTTCTTCTTGCTATTTACTACTACATTAGGTTTAGTGCTATAAGTTACTATACAATGGTAAAAGGTATTTTGTAAACTGCTTTCGAATTGTTTAGTACAGGACGTTCATATTTGCACACTATGAAGTGACGAATGTATATATGAATATACGTGTATATGATATTTCTAGCGATCCGTCGTCTTGCTCGCCACCAGTAAAATCAAAGTGAGTTGTTTGAAGTACCTTACGAACCTATATGACGATAAGTGTGCTAAAGTAAAATTAGTAAAAATGATTTAGCTGTATAACAAAACCACGATGTAAATTTGAAGCTTGGTAAAAGTTCTACGAATTGAAACTTGAATGGCATTTAGCGTAAAGCAAAAGGAATAATATTATTCACAAGTGGACTACTATTATTATTATTATTATTATTATTATTATTATTATTTATTATTATTTATTTTATTTCCAAGACCATTGCGTATGTAGTTGTTATCATACTCTGATCCATACTTACAATAATT
>JAAAYG020047696.1:0-86186 GCA_009936455.2 Tomocerus minor
AACAAATGTACATGTATTCTTATATGTATGTATGAATTAATTGGCACGTAAATAAATTATCTGAATCTGAATCTGAAAAGGCAGCTGTGTACTTGTTTATTTTATTGGCTACAAACATCATCTCAACATTCTTATCAATTTCTTCTCATAACAATTTTATTTATAACTCAGCACTGTAGTAAGTAATTGCCTTTGATAATCTCTTGCTCCAGATATAATTATAAACACAGGGTGACTGAGAAAAAAGAGAGATATGGGGAATGAGAACGCATTTCATTCATTCCTTATAAAAAAGGAGGAGAATCAAGGGAATGGAAATGAAGCACAAGACAAGACACCATTGTTTATCAATATTTTCCCACTTTGATTTATCATGTCAGTTAGTTAGTTATTCTATTTGTACAGCTTAGTTATCGCTGAACCGCTTAAAGGGCATCTCTTCTACATTCCATTAAATTACTACCACCAATAAGTTATCTAAACAGCACGTACATTTTCAGAAGACGAGAGAGAGAACAAGGATCTCTATACTAGTACATACATTTAGTACATGTAAATAGTATGTAGTGTGTGTATAGTAGTGACATGGCACATAAACAGAACGTGCAACGTAACTTGCATACCAAAACGCCGCAATGCATCACATCATTCAGAAAGTGGAGAGGAAGATGTTGTTTCTGAATGCGATATGCAAGGAACAACGTGATCTGACGTAATATGGCTAATGTAAGCAAGTGATGCAGTAGTTGACTGTAATACGATTATATACGATATCTAGTAATGTAATGTAATGCAATAGAGGGAATAAACGAACGAGCAGATCTCACACAAAATCATTCCAGAATCCCAAGAACTAGAATAAACATATCCATTCAGAGTTTAACTCCTACTTGAATGCAAATACATACATCCTCCCTATCTCTATCTCTTGTAGTCACCATGATTCCTACTCTTAAGTCCATCCACTTACACTTATTACACGAACAGATAGATAGAACAAAAATATATTTCCTCCACTATATAATAATATATATAGATATTTTTATATAACAAGGCTTAAACTGGAATTAAACGTATGATTCATATGTTCAGTGGGAAAAGTATCTCTTTCTACAACGAAGCTACTCAAATTAAATCCAACAAGGAGAGAAGCATAAATTGCATCTATTTCTCCAAACGCTATCTTCCCACACTAGTGCCATGTCAGTATAACATAAAATAACATCACACTCACTACTACTAAATAGCACCGCACCAAAACCTAGAATACCACACACCGCGTCTATACACTAAACACTAAACGTCCGTCCTCTTTTCTACACTACAATAAACAAAACACTAATCAACTTGTATTACACTTCTCTCCAGAAACCTACAGCACACATACACACAACAACGTCCCTATGTAAATCCATCCAGCCTGATTATCATAAAGTACAAAGGGAGCTTTGCTTGGATTTCTCTCGCTCTTTCGACAATCTCTACAAGAGATTGTTCTTCACATGAGATCATTCCTAGGAACACTCTTCTCCAGTCCAATCTGAGTCCAGTTCCTTTCCATTCTATTTCCACTTCCAGCTCCACCCTCACACAAATACAACAGCTATAGTTAGGATATAGGTATATATCTTCTGAATATGATTCTACGCATTGAGTTTACATTCAGAAAGAGAATTCAACCCTTTTCTTTAGAACAAGAGTGTAATCATACTTCACATCTCTTGTTTTCCTCAACCGACGAATATATTCGAGTAGTAGTATTCGACAATCTTATCCGCTTTTCCTTTTAGAATAAATAGAAGCTAGCAACAGAACACAAGTCACAATTTATCTTATCCGTTGCCAGCTGCACTTCTCAAGGAATTTATAGTCATATTATTGTTGTACAAACACTTGTAGTATAAGTGCTCGTGGTTAAAACAAAGTCAAGCCATAGTTCTGGATAAGATATTCATGCGATAATACAAAAGGGCAGATTGGAATCCAGTAGAACTTCTGTTAGAACTTGCAACAGTAACATATTAATGCATTTCTATGCCTCTTGCCCATCCCCTACTATTAACTATTACGAAATTGGGTCGAATTGTATTATTGCTAACATATGCAGCATGTTCTTCCTGAGTTAACAGAGATCCTACCCACCACTTCACATCAGTAGAGCCGGAAGAGTCCGAATGGAAATTCTAGGGAAAGCTATTGAGATGAATTCGTTGAATTCGACGTGAGCAGAAATGGAGATAATAGGAAGCACTAGAGAGATTACAATGTTGATACAAGTCGAATCTCGACTGTGTCCGATCTGTGGAGCCTTTAGAAATGAGTATTGTTACTGGACTCGCTCCAATTCACCTCATTCTGTCCTCCTCATTTTATGCTAAGCATAAAGTCCTCGTCCGACTCTAAAGATTTCAATTACTGGCTTCTGTGCTGTAACTTACACGCGTATCTACTTGTCCTTTCATCCTCTGAACAATACAATCACAACAGTATTCTTCCCAGCACACACACTACACAGTAGCCTTTAAATAGTAGCCTCCAGTAGGTAATAGTTATATAGCTGTGGATATTGGATTGACTTGACCTATGGATCTTCCACGTAATGTTCTTTTGACTGCAGAGAGTGACTTCTGTACTTATATTTATTGCTTTGGCCTTTAACTACGTTATTGCGGAGCGTCGGATGCAATGCTACATACCAAATCCAATCTAATCGTCCTCCTCTCCGGAAGACACAGCAGAGAATGAAATAGAAATGAATGTTTCAATCTAATGCCTCTCTACATTTACAGTAGAAGGTAGGTGAGATGAGAGTCCTCGTGCAGTGCTTACTCACTTACAGTACCTACACGTAGAGTCACTAAATTAAAAGGGACTGTGAACGGAACCTGCTTTAGGCCTGACTACACCACTCGCACAAGGGAGATTCAGCAAAGGGATACCTAAATGTGTTTCCTGATAGAAGAGGCAGCTGTTAACTTAAATCTCGTCCATATATTTGCGTTGTTACTAATACACAGAGAGAAACTCTTTTCTACTCTACCTATAGGAACCAACGTTCAAATCCAGTGTAATTGAGTAAAATATAGCTCCAGGCACGTAGGGATGCACTGCTTTGTTGTTGTATGCCCAGACAGAGTCTGTCTTCCAGTGGAAAAGTACAGCATGTAAGGGTTAGTAGGGATTTGGGATGGCAGGCTAGCAACAAACCCTTCAATTCTATCTACTAAACTGTACTAATATTTCAAATTGTTATAAATATGATCTCTGTACTCTTAAGATATATAGTAAAATGACCTACACACATGTTCAAGTGAATGGAATCCCACTAGGATTTATTTCTGTTCACCAACATTGTATTCCTAGGTATTACATGAGTACGTAGAGTTAAAGAGTGTGTAATTGGGGCCTGGAAATATTGAGTGATGGTTAAAAAAGGAAAAGAGCAACGAAGTAGGGACTTTATGAATCTACGTGAGCATATACACAAAAAGAAAAACAAAATGTTGTGATTCTTTTTGCCTTTTTTTCAGGAGACTGACATGAGAGAGAGAGAGAGAGCGTGATCGTGGTGGTTGTGGTTCTTCCTCCAGCTTCGAGCACCTTTCAACGTTTTCGCTTATCACATTAGATGTGAGTATACAGAGTACAGAGAGTAGTCTCCATCCAATGTACAAACATTCACATTCACTCCTTGAAATATTATATCTTGGCTAAGTGTATTAGCGAGTATATATAGAGTGAGAGTTCTTTAGAAGAAGGAAGCACACGGGCCCACTCCACCCTCACGAAAAAAAATAAGTCCTCCAGTCTGAAAAGATTGTGAAGAGGCTAGAACTGTGAGACTTGATGGACATGGCAATCCACTCCTACATTAGAACCTGCAAGCAAGGCTCTCCAACAGAAGAATCCCTCCGTTCCGTCAGGGGGCAAGCGTCCAAGGGCAATCCATTCACGCACATCATACACACACTCACTTACTAAAATGAACCTACATATAACAGAAGTGTTTTCTAGTGAAAGAAGCCTTATTGTACTATGGCATATGCTCTGCCTTCTCGGGCAATAAGTCCGTTAAGCTTTTAAATAAGAAAAGGGAATTCATGACATCGCCTTTCCTCGTGATAACTAGAGAGAGAGTCAGTCAGAGTTAACAGTTTAAGGCCTACAGCAGAAATTACTTGTATTAAAGGCCTGTGAACTCTGAACTGTTTCTTACGTTGAAGACTTTTGATAGGAACGTGAGACTTGACTTGTTCAGAACGAACGGCACTGAACAAAGCCCAGACATCCCACTGCACTATATATTCCATTCCCAACGGAGGAATATCATATATTTACTCTTCAAAAGATCCGACAAAGACACATAACACCAACAACGCTCCGGCTTCTTGCACCACAACAGCACAGCAGAGCCACACAACCGTCTAAGACAGAGGAGGAGGAATCAGTTAAAGACACTAATAACAAGAACAAGAAAGAGTGCACAAGACAACAGCATGTCTCTACTAATGTACATACTTACATTCTCTCAAGAACTTGAACTATTTAGATATAATATTATTATAACAACAACTCTGACTTGCTGACTGATATATAGCAAGAATCTTTGCTTCTACAATCTTCGTCAACTCATAACGCATCAACTCTCTCTCTACGAACTTTTCACTGTCAAAGTCAACTGGAGACTTAAGAATAACGACAAGTCACCGACCTATCTACGACACTACACTTCAACGAGCAAAATTATTCTCACAACATTACGTAGAGAGGATCACATCCCATAATATTTTCCAGTATTACAAACCTTTCTTTTCCCTAGACACATACAAAGAAACAAGCAGATATAAATGCAACCTGACGCCACGTCATGTCCCACTACACAAAGATTTACTAAGAATCAAGACTCACGCCTGTACACTCCACTATGTTATCTTATTAATTTTTTCTTATCCAGAATTTAACCTTAGGATCTCTTAAAAAGCAACACAAGCTACCATACGTTACATTCTCCTGGCATCTATAGCCGAACAATATTCTTAAGCCATGACTTATGAATCATGATTTTTCAATTTTTGTTGAGCACCGATTTACCATCGGTGCCTGGAGTTTTTCTAATCTGTACTGGAGACAGGAGGAGACTCGGCTGGTTGGAAGCTATATCCAATGATTCGACATCTTTTTTCATTAATTAATTAATTTAATCCCTACTGAAGACTTCTGCTGTCTTCTTTCATTAATCTTACAGTCTCTGTCATGTCTTGTTTTTTACCTTATTTATTCATCCAGACAAGGGAATGCAGAAGCCAATACATACACAGTATTACACAGCCACATTCAGATAAGGAATTAAAAGAACACAGACAATAATTATTAATTATCTTCGTCTTCAATAGCAAAACTTAAATTACAATTACTAAACATTCCACTTCCGTACCTCAAACCAAACCCCTAATCAAAACTAAATACTTCAATTTCAATCGCTTCTTGTTTTGAATCTTATTTTAGACACTAGACTCATTTCAATCTAGGGTCTATATTTACATTTGCAGTGCATTTAGAAAATCTGCATTTGAATTGAACACCTAATCCTTATCTGCAGACTGTTAATTTAAAGTGCAAATAATAAGGCTATTGTCTGCTTAGTAAACAAACGAAAACAACAAAGAGAAGTGGCTAATGCAGAACAGAAGCCGATGCTCACAATTCCCAACATGTTCATACAGTAGCTAATAAAATAACTGTATAAAGATATAATTCACTAAGCTAAACTGAATTTGATAATACTAACATAAGTGAGAAAGAGCTTTAGTTTATTAAGTCCTTTATTGCTGAAGTTATACTAGGAATTTACTTATGCAATGTAGAGCAGAGTAATAAAATAAAATTGTACGTAGTACGTGATGTTAGTTTTCAAAAGATATTGTTTACTGACGTAAGTCAACGTAATTCGTATAGGACAGAAAGCATTGTTAGATACATATAACTTATTCAGAAAGGGCACATAAATAGGATTGAAAGGACGTAGCAGCAAGTAAGGAGCGGAGCGATAAGGCAGAATAACAAAAGGCGAGTGCATCTCCATTATTACGTACACACACATAGAGTAACTACATTTCCCATCTTTCCTTCCGCTTGACAATGCAATAATCCTAATTCCTAATATTATCCCCCGTTGTGTAAAGACGGAAGTGAAGTGGAGGTAGAAGCCCTAATGTAGTAATAAGAGGGGATTAGGATTTATTACCATAGATTATTGCTAGCTTACGTACGTTACTACGCAGTCTACTACACTTACTCCCTTTTATACCTACAAACATCAACGTAGGTATATTAATGTTATTACAAGGACATATACACAGCTCCCTGTACATAGGTGATACTAAAAAGATTCACGGAGCCAGGCCAAATAAGCAAAATCCGATATGGGAAAGTAGAAGATTCAAACCAGCAGCGGCATCTCATATGTTAATATAGTTACATCCCGACAAATACGGAGTATTTATATCAGATATACACTGAAGGATCATGTTACTAGCATTATGCGACGAACCTCTCCATCCAGCAGTTTACTCTAATTTACTTCTCTTCCTTTCCCACCTTATAGTTTGTGCGGAGAATGTAACCGTTTTGTTGTTTCACACGAGGGTAGACCTAGGAAGCCAAGTTTCAATTTTCACTCCTATTACACTAAGCGGAGCAAGGGATAGATTTAAGATCTAAATTGCTCCAATTTTTATAGCCACTAAGCTAACATGCCCACACTATATCAATAAAAATTTGTTTAATGTAAAAATAAGGGATGGACATTAGTAACATTTATTACAATGGCATATAGAGACAAAAAGGAACAAAACAAAAACATTCACGTCACCAATCTATCAACTGCCAACAAAATAAATAGGCAAAATGATGGACCTAACCTCACATAACCAAACCGTCGTCGTTGTTCGTGGATGTATCACACAGTGCGGTCCCTGCTCTTCCCAACCAATTGACGGAGGAGAGGGCGGAAATGACTAAGAAATGTAAACTGTAAGTAACTGACATTGACAACACGACGATAGTTAGCCTTCAACACAAAATGCGACTCCCATCCTAAAACCCATTTCTAGCCCTACTAAACATTTCCGTTCAACCGACACAGACTAATTCAGTTTTCGTGGAGCAAATTACTAACAAAATAGAGCACTTTATTACTGTTTGCTTTCCAACGACAACAACGCATAGTTTACGCATTGACATGCCTCACTAATTTATGGACATAGAGTCAGAAACAGGGAAAACCCTAATGTGAACTTTACAAGTACAGAAGTAGGTAAAATTTGTACTCACATTATAAATTATGACTTATCGTATTCATGAATGAGTCTGCTTATGAGAACCTAATTGTAAAGTTAGTTTTTAAATGTATTCCGCCTACACTTTAAATACGTGCCTTATTAAGTCTTTTGTCTTCGTCATGTCATAAATTAATTAATTCTTTGAACTCCTGACTTATACGATGACTGTGCGTGGCACATCCGTTGATTCATTATTTAAATATTTACCTACATACATAATCATATGTAATAAATGTCACTTTCTACTTAAGTACAATACCTTAATTTATAACTTTGACGAAAGTCCCATAAGAGTTACGATGTGTTTTGACCAAAGTAATTGTAATTAAAGATGCTCTTCTTTACACATTTGCATTTTGTTTGCAACATAACCATTTGCAACTTAGTATTAACAACAATAATTCATTCAGCTACTTCCGGAACTGGAAGTCAAATGTCAACGTTGACATCTAAACAATTCCTTAAGACAAACTAGTTCCTCAATAAATATTGATGCTTGCAAGATGCTACTTAATACAGTAGAGAAACCTCTCCCTTAAATTTGAATACCTAAAGGATCTCTACGACTCATTTGACAGAAGCATTTGTCGCATTGTCATAACAGAATGAAAATATTGGAGCATATCGAAAAAATGTTAATTGTGTACAGTATAGATCTGTCTAAAGGGTCTAAAAGCACAAGGCCCTAAAGGATCTAACATGATAAAGCAAATTTCCCGAAAGGGACATAAAAAGCCTCTTTGAAAAACAAGGTCAGGAAAGCCTTGTCCTTTTCAGGGATTTCTTTAGAGTAAAAGAGAACTTTCCCATCACCTACATCAGTGTGCTTCCTCGCACTTTGACATACTTTGCAATTCCTAGTAAGTTTAGGAAGTGACACCTATAGAAAGAATGGAGTATTAATCATTGCTCTTCTTCTGCAAAAAAAATGCTAAAGTTCCCTTTGACATTGTGGGAGATCATAAATAATGATGGAAAGTCTAGTATAATTTTAAGTTGTGATCTTGGACTTGACCTCGAACTACAGAATAGTAGCATAGCACAGAGGCACTAAAATCCTATTATACGATGTGGTTTACTACAACCGGTGGATTTCATTGGATTATACACCATTTTGCATTGCATTGATAAACGGCTTTCATTTCCCTTTCCAAACGGAATAAAAGATCATATAGCTTTTATACAGTTCACACTTCCACTGCCTGATCCAATGAATTGATCTCCGATTTCGACGAGTGGAAATTTTCTAAGACCTTCCCTTCACTTTTACTAAGTAAGCTTAATATATTTGATTCTTTTATGATATACTTAAAGTATACACAAAAAAACTCAGGCTTGACTTGCTAATACAAATAACCAGAGACGTTTCTTCTTTAGCACAACTCTTTTTATACAGGAAAAATTGCTGAGTCAATGCACATGAAATGAAGGGATGAAGGCGAAGAAGTCATAGCTCGCTCGACTCGTGTACTCTTCAGCCAGAGAAAAACTATAATTCTAAAGGAGAGATAGAGAGATATAGGAAGATGTTCCATGGCTACTCGCATGCACATCGCATTGAACAGAAAGAAAGAGAGAGAGAGAGCAACGAAATAGAATGAGAAGGGAAGAACCTTAATTTCATCTTCATTCCTGTCCGAATTAAACTCCTGCCCTTCATTTCTCGCATTACAAAGCGACGGAACAAACATATCTCACGATGTCTAGCACTACTTCCATTGCAACTATCACTTCTACATCCAATATTAAAACACACCTTGTCTAGTCGCTATGTAATATTTATATACAAAGCGCCTCAAGAACTCTTCTGCTCCATATACACATAGTTCTAGAATTTTTATATCAAAAGATTTTCCTTCCACCTAGCCCATGCATCGTGAAATAAGGCTCTTCCTTGCTGGAGCTAAAAGTCCAGCCAAGCAAGCCAAATCGTAGATGTACTTATAATATTATTTTAGTCAGACGGAGGAGAGCAAAAGGAGCAGTTAGCAGGCTGGAGAGTAGAGAATGGAGCAAAAAGATTTACTCTGAAGACGCTTCTCATTTTTATTTCATCCCAATCTCATATATCATCTGCTCATGCAATTTTCCCTTTCTCTATCCACCGTGTTCGTTTCGTGTTGCCTTCTTCTTCCCTTCCTCTCCTTCTTCCTAAACTTCCTCCACCAAAGTCTGCAGCTAATAAGTAAATGGCTATCCTACAAATCGTCGAATATATTACATATCTCACACACATGATATTATTACCTACAAGAATAAAAGCACCTTCACGTGCATGTCCAGCCACAACCATTTACCATTACACATTTCTTCCTTCCTACCTACATTTTTCCTCCTAAAGTAATAGCAGGTGTCCGTATATATTCATTAGCTACAATATTATCATTACAGATTATATAGAGGCACATTATAGTAATACCTTTTATCAAACTATGCAGCAATATTCCCCCTACAATCTGGAAAAATTACACTTGGATTGTAAATTCCAGGTGTGCTCAATTCAATCCCCAAATCTGTAAAACACAATTGCTAAAAAAATATTTTGTTAATTTACGTACCATATAGAATGTAGAAATAAAACATTAAATTTATATTTTCTATAATATAAAACAGGTCATCAAGGAAAAAACTTCCACTAACAGCAAAAACTATCCAATGCTTGTGAAAAATTGTAATGTTTAATAAAACCCTATTTATACAATTTCGTGCACGACAATATAGAAATTGTCATATAGGTCCGTGAATACTTTTATTTTTATTGTGCAAATGCATAAAAGTCCTGCAATTGTGTATGTCGTTGTGTATAGTCCAAATAGGAACTGCAATATCCAGTGCAATTGCAAGTCTGAAAAGTTCATGGTAAACCTGGTGCATGGATATTGTGATATTACTGCATATTTTACAACATTTACAACATTTGTAGTAGTAAAAACAAAAGGAGAAATATATTATTCTAGAGTAAATGCACTTGCTGCTATTGCTTTCTTGTTGAGTGTACAAGAAGAGGATCTATACCAGCCACCAGGCAGAGTAGTGGAGGGAACTGAACAGTAATCCACCCCACCAATATAATGCAATGTAATAAAAGGACGAGAGTAAGAGTATGTAGTTAGAGGATATAATAGCTAATGCAACGTAATGTTCACATATAAAGAAATACGTTGCACAGACACACACACCTTTCTTGCTGTAATTTCCCCTATTATTGTCGAGTGTAACTCTTTTTTATACCGAGAAACCTACATCTCTCCTTCCTAAGTGTAAGCATGCATGAATGCATAGGAAAACGGATATCTGCATTACATTACACAATATTACTACATCATTTGGCGTCTTGTGCATTTCTGCCTCTCCTCCTTTCTATACACTTACACATTCGATAGTTGTTGAGTATTGAGGATATGCCCTATAATAGAAAGCTAATATCTCTATAAAACTCTACTATTATAGCAATGGACTTTATGTGTACGTACATGAGACATGACAATATTATGCATTACATTACTTCATATTTCTCGACTATCCCTCACTTACTCTTTTAGTCGGCTACTTACGTTATGTACAGAAAACATTCTCCTACGGTTCCACCAGATGCACGAAAAGTTATGGACCTGTTTAACAAAAAACGGCCTTCGTGAGCACTTTTTCCTAGTTATTTCTTTACGTTCGTTCAACGATCGGCTACGTTACATCACTTCATACTTCTAGAGTTCTACACGAGCTTAGCCAGGTTACTTTACAAGCTACCATCATGTCAGAAAGCCTTTTAAAGTAAAACTTACCTTACATTTAATACCATCTACTCCTATAGCACAAAGGAAGGAAGAAAAGGATATTCTTAACGATTCGAATACTATTAGGAGGGAAGATCATCCCATTACAAATAGGTATAGGATACCATTGTTCATTTCATGGATAGCTATTATTAATAGCGATGAAAAACGTATCTAGCCAGAGAGAGAGAGACAAGAGAATAAAGACAGTTGGGCATTAGAGTACCTCTCACCACTTCTGCATTTCTCATCTAACAATAACAATAATGAGACTATAAACACTACGGCATACTACTACCATGCTTATATAAATATATAAACCATTAGTGTAATGTACAACTTTGACCGTGATGTTAGCAACATAAATATTTTATGTCTTGGCGTATACTATGCAGAGGCTAGTTGCAAGTTTAGTAGAAAGCTGTCTGGACACATGTGTCACCGCTTTTGACATAGAATGAACAATAAAATATTAACGACAAGGCTATCTGATATCTATTAATAAATCTGAGACTCCATTATTTATACATACACTTAGCCTTCGAAATCTTTTACACAGTAAAAAATAAGTGCCTAGCTAGAAAGTATATGGCCGATGGAAGAGTAATCAAAATCAAAGGAGAAATTATTCGGGATTTTTAAGAGACATCAGTAGTTATATGAGTAATTTCGCTGATTTCAGCACTTCCAAAATTCGTAGAATAGCAGAATTCCCTTCGAGCGAACTCTTTAGAGAGATGCTATCATCTTACAAATATTTACACTGGAAAAACCCAAAGGAGAATAAAATTTGATATTAGGGAGTAAAAGATGAGCAAGAATGCAAACAGATAGAATAACAATAGGAGACATAATCCTACGCTTCCTTGCCTTGCCCACTCAACTTGGAAAGCGCCTAAAGGAAATTGCTACGAAATGCTAACCCTGAATTCAGAGAGGAAAGCAATTCTGGAGGAAAAATTGTCTTCAAATGCGGGAGACAGTGTTCTGGCTCATAAATATCTGTTCCTCTACAATCTGTACTCAATCAATCAATTTTTCTGGCTTTTTTCCGATTCGACCACCTGAACAGAGCTGCACTGTGAATTTATAGAGGATTACCTACATTCATCAAATCAAAACGTACGCACGAGGAAATGCAAGCCACCCTCTTTCATTTCTTGCTTGCTCAGGAGCGACATGACAAATCTCTCATCTTCCGAAGACTCACTCACATACTCCGTATCCAGAAACATTTATCACCGTTGCAGTTGCATTGCCTTTGGCTGGGGAGTGGCTGACATCTCAACACACAATATCCAAGCCACGACAAAACACGCAAGAACATTCATAAATCTTGCCATTTATCAACAAATCGCATCGCACTTCCCTTCATAACTTCTTCTTGAATCATCGAATCCTTCTTCGATCTACAAATATTCGTAGTTTACTCTACGCAATTATTTCTTGTCTAATTCCCTATTCATTATTCACAAAAGAAAATTTATGAGCATTGAACAACCATGCTTGTTTAAGCATTTCATTTTAACGCACTTAATGAAAAGTGGAAAATATTGGAATTTCTCAATTTTAAACTTTCTTCTTCACATGGAAATTGTTACAAGGTAACATATTTACTATTCTTTTCTACTTTTAATTACAAATATTAATGAGCAATGGCGACAAAATGTTTTTCCGAAGCCAAAATAATAAATGATAGTAGCATTACTTTACAGATTTATTATGGTTTCACCAACCAACCTTTTGTGTAATGTAAAGTTTCTTAGATATTGCCTTTAATTGTGCCGTTAGAAAATTGTTTAAATTCAGCTTTCCATGAGGCTATAGTATAATTGAAGCATTTCCGTAGATCGGTAGAATGTGTATACAAAACCAAATATAGGGCAATTTCACTTTTAAAGTGAGTTTGCTACGTATTATTGCAATGCAAGGCCGCATCTTATCGCTATACTAAATTGCTAGCTACATCCATTTAAGATGTAAGTACAGGGCTGGAAAACCAGATGGGCATTTCTGAATGTTTGACTCGAGTTAAGTAAAGATGTACAATGTACAACACGCACTACATAACAACAAGAAGGAAAGGAAGAAGAGAGTGGCTCGGAACAGAACGTTTTTATCGCTCCGAGACAAACTTATTATTCCACTTAAAAACTACGCTTCCCTTCCTTCCCTTAACAAATAGCTTAGTATTATAAAATCAAACCAGACCAGAACATTTTACAAGATTACAAGGCTATTTTTTATTACTGACATGTAATGGCACGAGGCAAATCCTATAAACTACAACAAGCAACTATCTAACCGGTAGCTCTCTTCCAACAAAAATTAGAACACATTACACACTTAACTATGTTATATGAAATTGCTCGCAGATAATTTATTCCACTCGTTCTACTAGGGAACAAGAACAGAATAAATATAGAAAACATGATTAGTTTCTAATAAAGTTGCCCAGTAAATACTCTTACATTATCCAAGTGACCTAATCTCTTTCACTCCACCTGTGCATGCTACCGAAAGTGTAACTCTCTCTCTACAAACTACAAACCCAATCATAAACTGACTCATAGTCACACGAATATAGAAACGGTAATACTCGTAAACAGATAAATTAATAATTCTCTAAATATATTATTGCCTATTGTTATAAAACCACTAAAAATTTTGCAATCCTAACCATAATGAATAATTACTATGCGATTATAAGATTTACATATACACATACACCCGATAATATTATGCAACGCACGAAGTCATGAAATATGCATAGGTGATAAAATAAAACCAAAAATTAAAAATATGATCACAAAGCGTATGTACGCAAAATAGTTAATTCCTCTCGCGTAAACCTAATAATTAAATTCATTACATTCCCAGTAAGTAGTAAAGCCTAGCGAGACTCTACTTAATTCTTGTTTTCAACTCAACAAACAGCGAAAACGTTTTAATAGTTTTATACACACAAAGAGTAAAATAATTAACACACTCATTAATTTTTCTTGTAGCTAAGGGCTGTAATAGGTTAGGCGTATACGTTTGTATAAAATGCTAGATTAATAATTTAACTCC
The DNA here is from genome assembly GCA_009936455.2 of Tomocerus minor. Classification (NCBI taxonomy): domain Eukaryota; kingdom Metazoa; phylum Arthropoda; class Collembola; order Entomobryomorpha; family Tomoceridae; genus Tomocerus; species Tomocerus minor. Next base: position 14,186 of record JAAAYG020047696.1, read on the forward strand.
ATTAGAGTCTCTGGAATATTTTTACGCCTACTATATTGAAACTGCTGAACTAAAAGAGCCTCCATTCTTAGCTTTATGATGGCTTTATGCATACTACTACAACTACAACATTATGTATTTCTGACACGAAACATGAATCTGCTCCAGTCGCTTGCACAGCAATGAAAAAATCGAAAAAAAGTTCTATGTATCCGAAGTTAGTATGTAAATTAAGTAGCCTCTGATACTGGCAAGGTATAAATAGCTATAAGTTTATAATGTGTATATAATATAGGGGTAGTATATAAAAAAAAACTCATTTGTGTTGGTAAATGAGTGTAGTAAAGTTAGGAGGAGGACTCCCTGTGATTTTCCAGTTACCTTAATGCAATTCATCATCTAGAAAAATCATATTATTATGCTAATGGAAAAGTGAGGTAAAGTAGATGAGCTGAGCTGTACCTGAGCCAGAAGCATTATTAGAAGAAGAGCTGGAAGAATTGGAGTTACCCCATAAGGGTAACTTCAACAGCTTTTTAAAGCTGCTACTCCTTTTCAACGAGCCAGTGCGTCCATCATGAGGATGATGTTCCATATAGGCTGCCTGCTGCTGCACATCCATCCACTTCATATAGAAAGCTCTTTTGCAACTTTGTCACTCACACAGGATGAGAACGAGAGCATCAACTTTTCAACAAACACAGTCCACCTGATTGCAGTTAACTTGATAGCCCGTGCAGCCTGTCTCTTCTGATCTCAACGTTCGCTTTGTTTACACTACTAATTGTCAACCTGCTCCTCTTTCAGCCTTTAACCTGAGAGTTAATGCTATGCACAGAAAGAGAGAGAGACAGATTCAAAACCTTATCTTTTGTTTGGATAAAAGTCCGCAGCGTCAATGTAGTAGTAAAGTAATAGTAGAAGCTAGTAGCAGCTCTTCTGCTAAAAACTACTACGTCGTATGTGAAGACAGGTTGACGATCCCGCGCTAATTATATCCTTCCATTATTGTCAATCACCCACTGAAATCGAATATCCTTCTGATAATGACAAACACAAATCAAAAGACTTATGTTAAGTACTTGGGTTACACTTTTCCGTCGTAGTAGTATGTAGGAGTTGGGGCTTTATTGGGGTGAATACATTCAGTTCACCTTCTTAAATTAGCAATACCCATGAATCAAAGTCATGATGCAAATATTCAACAAACTTGATCATCACTTAGACCAGAACATATGTGTCAAACCAAGTCAAATGGAGGTAAATGCACTTTGAACAGTCATTTGCCAATTATCGGCTTTTCATCTTCATAGAAAGTCAGAGCTCAGAGCAGAATTCATGTCTTTCACTAAATTGAACTCAATGTTGTGACACAAATAGAATTTTTCACATAATTTGCAATATGATATCCTTTTATACAACTTCAGTGTCAGTGTCTATTCAGAAAAGAGTAAAAAGTAGATAGCAATCCAAATCCTGTCCTTTACTTTATGCCTCACTAGAGATATTCGTATTAGATTATCTATTGAATTTGGGTAGAAAATATAATTTTTATCTCGATACACCCATCAGAAACAGTTTTGTAGCTAATAATACATAGAGCAAGTAGATTATTTGTGCGATCTTAGATTTCAATTGAATCTGCGGAGGATAATTTTCGACCAGGTGCGTATCCTTTACTTCTCTTTTAAATTAGATACACGATGGGTTCATTTCCATCCTATTCAATTCACTGAAATTCAATTGACAAAGTTCAAAAGGGTAATATGAGGTTGGAACTTGCATAAATGCATACAAATGAGGTGTCTGTCTCTATAGATCTTTGTTTTCTGTATACAGTATGGTCTGTAGTTGAAATGTATCACATAAAAGAAGAGGTGGAACGGATTCGACTAGAGAGAGAGAAGACTAGCAACAGCAGCAAACAATTTAATTTCTTCACAATAACGTAGAACTGAGTTAGCGTATATTTGTGTATGGTAGGTTAGGTAGACATAAAGGAACGTCGCTATTCCAAAGAGAACTTCTATAATGTCGGATTAACTATTATATAAATAAAACTCTGTTAAATATAACTATCGTATTGTATCGTATCACGTCCAATAGACTCTTCAAGGAGATTCACATCACAATCGCGGCTAATAAATATATAGAGACTATTATTATGTCCTAGAGCGACAAGAATTGCTTCTATGTCTGTTTGTTGTGTAGAGATTCGGCAGATGTAATTCCTATTTTAATTGACCACAACTGTCACAATTCATCATAAATGAATTGGTTCAGTAGAAAGATTTCAAAGAGAGCCAGACAAGAGAGAGAGAGAGAGAGAGCGAGTAAAGTAGCAACGGAGCAAGGAGTAAACAATATGCTTGAATACGCTTTGCTTTTTTTCTATCACTTTTCTAAATTACAGCACAAGTATGTGTATGTACAGCTGACTGAATGCATTTCGATGCAACAGAATATGTGACTCAACAACTGAACTCTTTCTATCTCTATACGTAACAAACAGAAACAGAGACTCTTGTCATTTTAGACTTGGTAAGTAACTAACTGGGAGATTTGACGTTGTGCTCCTTGCCTTCTGAATCTGAGCCAAAAAAGCCAGCAAGCTGACAATGAGACAAGGCAAAATACTATTACTTACTATCTACAATGGCAAGGCAGCTTCAAAAATAGCGACGACTCTACAACTCTATTTAAATAAGTCCTGCACTATATAGAACCACTCTAAATAATCGTCAACTAATGTAAATTGTTTTTCGTCTAATGCCAATAGACAGTAGTATCACAATTCCCTCTACTCTACTACTATACCTAAATTCCTAATAATCCTATCCTATAGCTTCATTTACCGAGTACATCGTCTAGGCATTTATGTTTAGTTAGCTATCTTAAGCCAATATAATAAAGGACCAATGCCTATCTCCCATTGCATCTCCCTTGTTAAATAGAAATGCAAATTCAAGTTCAAAATTGAAACTCAAGGGAGTTTGGGAGTTGGAAGGTTGGATCACGTCGTCAGTCGGGGTGGATGTGGAAACTAAAGTAAAGTTACGTCCATAGGATATTGCACACACTGCCGAATATTAAGTTCGGCTCAATTGGTAACTCCTATGCTTAAACTCTATTTGTCGCACTATAGTCCTAGTTCCTAATAATATACATATACATTATAGAGAGGGACAACAAAATCTCCCTGGCTATATCGTGGTTGGATACACATACAAAGTTCTATAACAGTGAACAACAAAGTTCTTTGAGGAAAGTAAGGGAACTAAACTGCGGCACACAGATGCAAATTGCAACTGTTCAACATTTCAATCTCAATTCTACTCGCATCACATCACAACTACACATACGGGCATTATATAACAAAACACACTGTAAAAATGAACAAATAGCACATTTCTCCACGCACTCCCCTATAACAATATATCTAAGGAAATATTTAGAGCTTGTGTGGTGGCTAATACAAAGCATGCACGTCTAGTTACTTATTTTCTACAATGTATCACCTCGTAGAAGCTAGACACTTAGGTAGGGCTAAAGAAGAGTTCATGCAAAAATGTGCTATATTTATGTGTATCTCTGGAAGGAAGAGAGATGTATGTATACGGAAAGTCTTGTATGGACAAACTGTTTGAAAGAGTAAGGAAACGGGGATAATATAAGACAAACAAGTCACGCCAAGACATTTAGATGAGTAAACGCGTCCTCCCCTTCCTCTTGCTTACTTGACTTTTGGCTCACAATCAGTACCGAACAGACAGGGCAGGAAAAGAAGAGCACTACTGTTTGGAATTCTATGCAAATTCGAATTTAGAGAGAGACTAGCTCAACTGATGTGATGTGATGGCTATCTGTGCCTAGTCCTCTTCATTTGTAAATGCAAGTACCACAGCAGAGTGAGTCTATACAAATGCAAAACATAAGGAGTCGGCAGGGAAAATAATATGGCTTTCGTTACGTCGTCTTTGCCTTGACGCTGCCAGTGAGGAAGGTGAAGATGAACATGTTAATGTTGAAACTTGGCTAGTTACTCTGTTTGTCAAGGTGAAAGGTAATAATGTAATGCAATTCAGCGTATTTGTTCAATTCAGTTCAGTCAGTCACTGCAGTACAATTACATACACATACTATAGAGTAAGAGTAGTAGTAGTAGTACTAATAATATTAGTAGAAGAAGAAGAAGAAGAAGAACATGTTCCTGTAGCCTAGACAAGTCACAAACATGAGTGTAACTCCTCAGAGAGACAAAGACAAACTCTGTTGAACTTGTTTTGTCTCCCTGTACGTATGTATATATTATTTATCTGATCAGTTACTGTATTATCACTAGTGATTCTGATTGTAGAGCCAAGCGCCTTCTTTGACTCTCGACTAAATATGCTCACACGTAATTATAATGGAGAAATATCTAGTTTTGCATAAATCCTAAAGACTGCAACAACCAAATCAGATCAGATCAAATAACAGTACATTATAAATAGGCAGAGTGTAATTAATGAATGGCTGTACGTGATAAAGATATCCCTATGCTAAGCTTATGCCTGCATTTGCAATGACAAATGTTTCACTAGACGATATAGATTTAATTGGACACGATAAATATCGTGTAGGCAGTAGCCAAGAAAACATTTCATACAAGTAGGCATGTCAATTTCCAGAATTGGATTGGATTCCACTCTGGGCTATATTAGAGCTAGCTCTCTGTAGCTCCCTTCCTTCGTCTATCTTACTGTATTATTATCTTTACCTTGTTTGCCTCTGTCTTCTGTGCTAGATACCATAATAGTCAAACAGCGATTTGTTTTGTCGAGCCTTATTCACTTCCTTCAGGCCAAGGCAGAGCAAATTCAACTCTTTTACTTACAAAACAGGAATCACACACAACAATCACACTTCTCCACTCCTTCCTTTCCTATATCTAAATCCCTGGCCTCTCTCTCGCTGATAATCAGATGAAGCGTCACATTAACATCAAATCACGAACACCAACAAAGTCCTAGCTCAACAACTCCTTCGCTTCGGCAGATCAACTCCAGTGCTATGTCCTGTACTATGTACGTGCAGAACCCGTAAATAGAGCACTCAACTCAACTCAAACCCATTCCCGACATTTCCCTCACTGGTCACTTCACAATTACATCAATGAATCCTACACTAAACCTGACAAACACAAGTAAACGTCTAAATCAGAAATCAGGCCACAATCATTACCACGTAATTCTATTTAATTATGACAAACTTCACAAACAATACGTCTCTATTCAAAATAGGATTATTATTCACAAGAAAACCAAAAACAATCCTCCATTCAATCAAACCATTACAAAGCACAGCTTGACTGATTTCACAAAACAATAAACAATTCTTGTTAATTCAAAAATAAAGAGCTACCTATTCCTAATACTCCTGAATTCAAATAATATTATGAGACCTAACTTTGTGTCTACCCTTAACACAATAAAGAAGGAGAAATTCAGTTGCATGTTATTGCAATATGGTGAAACAATACTTTTTACGATTATGTAACACAATTGCACTTTGTAGGTTTACATGATTTGAAATCAATATCTTATTATGTGTCAGGCAATAAAGGGCAACTGAATCTGATGAGAGCCAATTTGACGATATGCACGATGAATCAAGAAAAACCACAAAGAGCTAAAATAACAGAGACTAGCAGAATGATTTTCATGTAGTTACAATATAATGTGCATAGCTATTTAACTACCTACAGACAGTTTAAGGCTGAGTAAATGATTGGAAAATATTACGTATTTAAATGCAAATGTGGATTGAGATTATTTGCGGAGCTGATGGTGCATACAAATGAGATTTCGGCAATTTTATATTCTGCTTCCACTATCCTATTCCCTATAACTAGAAACACACAGTCACAGGCTAAATAGTTTAGTTATGATGCATGTACAACTCATGTATGAAGAATGGGCTACATTTATAGAACTAAACACATAGGTAAATACTATGTAACTATAATAAAACTGTAATAATCACATAGAATGTGAAAGGGGGACTATAGCCAAATGAATTGCCGACTTTTGCAACGAAATCATTCAGAATGGAATTAATATCGAAAACACAATGGTAATCCCATGAATGTTCGATTTTATGTTTAATCCCAATAATAACGAATAGCATTATATATTGAGAGCTCGATTATTGTCCGGAATGTTACCAAATGGTTATTTTTGTGCAATATTGCAAATAATAGTGTCTATCTGTCTATGATGTACTTAAGTTATGTATCTGATGTGGCACTTTGTAAACGTGTGTCACGCTGTAGTAAATGCTGATATTCGATTACGTTCTCCTTCACAAACCACACAAAACTGCAATACAAAAGAGAAGTAGAGAGCTAAGCAAGAGCAACAGCTTCACAACTAATACGTAAATCCACTGCCGTCAATTCTCTATTGGTATGCAAACACATGCAGGTATAATGTGAGTTAATGGACTTGATTCTAGAGCATAGAACACAATCACTCTCATAATATTTTACACTCAGTCAATCCAAAATCCACCATATAATAATAATATAGCAAAAATCTATCTAGAAATCCCACATTTACATCCCTTGTAACGACTATGCACATAAACTACAGAGACACTAACTATAAATTCAACTTAGAATTAGTGAGCACAGGAGCGTAGGAAGGTGTGTTTAACTATAGATAATTGAATCTATTGTTATTACACTACGGTTCATATAAATCTATAGATTTTTAGCTTGATGAAAAGTTGGTTGGGGCCTTTATGGATAGATAAATAAATTGTGATGTGATGTGTGATCAGAGAGTGCACAGTGCACACTCAACTTATTTCTCTGTAAGTACAAATTACACGCAGTACATATATAGAGATGTAGGCATTAAAAGGTAATTTAATATTCTGCACCTCTGTGGTGTATGTAATTGCCATGTTATGCAAATGTGTGACTTTGATTTGACACGCTGTGATACGATACAATACAATATTCAATAGGGTTGAAAAGCTAAATTACTCAATATGTAAATATCCTTCACTTGTAGAATACCTTCACTGATGAACAAGTCTCGAGAGAGGTATTCTAAGGAATTATTGTTTCACACTCACAACAATGAGTCAAATTCAACACTAAATGTAGAAACATCGTTCTAGTCATGCAAAGACAATGACTTTTTACAAGACTCCTTTAGATCAAGTCAATGGAAAAGTATTTCCCTTCCACAAACACTCCATTCGGCTGTTTAATTTATTTCCTGGGCCATTTTAATAGAATTCAAGTCACAAACATGATTGTAATTAAATAGCAATTGGAGTTTTAGGACACAAGTAGTAGTGCATGACAGGATGTGATGACTAAATGCATTGAGAAGAAATGATATGCAAAGTCAGTGAGTATATACAGAGAAAGAGAGTGAGAGAGGGGAAAAATTCTCCCCTTTGCATACACTAATTCACAGTGTGTTTAGCGTTAGGTATGGAAAATAAATTTCGGGCTCAGAGTAAACATTGAGTGAATTGAATTGCCGTGTCTGTTATTACTCCATTGCATGATGGCCTTTGAGTTCTGTCTGTTTCTGGAAACTAATGTAATGTACTACAGCACATTACATTATGTGATGTGATGGCAAGGAGGCAGACAGGTTGAACTTGTTATTATACAATGGATCTCTCTCTCTATAAGTCTTGTAGATGCAGCAATGCAAAAAGGCTGCGTGTAAATGAGCACTCTCACTCCACATACAACAAGTCTATGTGTAACTATCCGTCTAAGATTGCCAAAAGGAAAGAAAACGGATCCCTATCAGTCTTCACGATCACATCACCACACTTTACACAGGAGCAACTCAAGGCAGGGATATATAAACGAGGAGTCAAAGTCGAAGAAACGATTGCTCTCTTCTCCCAAAAACATCTCTTTTCCCATCTATTTCTCGATCCTGATGTTTTTTGAAGTGAAACTGAAACTCTTTCGTCAAGTGATACACAATAGTAAGTGTGTGTGTGAGAGAGAGAGAGAGTCAGTCAGAGAGAGAGAGAGAGAGAGAAGAGTAGCAAAGCAGCCAGCTCAGAGCTATGCAGTTTCACTAGTGCACACTAGCCACGAAACCTTTCCTTCCACTATCTTTGCTTTCCTTTGCCATTCTGAAATCATGGGCTCTTTTCTATACGAAGCAACGGCAAAGGCAACGCTTCCATTCCTTTTCCTTCTAGACTCAGAGAGAGAGAGAGAGGATAAAGCAGGACAGGGAACTATTGCACACGAAATACATAACACACATAGAGAAAATACGGCGAGCTAAGTAAAATGCACAAGCGCCTGGTTGTTACTTCGATCCGAAATACCCGGCACTTGCTAGAGCTGACTTTGACTTAGCTCAACTTCCCTTCCCTACCATCACATCCCATGCTACTATGCCAAAACCAGCCGGGTTCTACTACTTCAACACATAGACACGTACAACTTGGCTGTATAGAAGGAAAGACCATGCACAGCAAGGAGCGAAACCACCCTAAGACGAGAAGAAAACTACTGATAGCCTAAACCTAAGTTAACCGGTGTGTTAAATCTTCCTTTTCCTTCCGAGCACAGCTCGGGAAACTACCAAACGCAGATAAAATACCTATATAACTACAATGTGAGCACCAGAGACATAACTAACACTACCCTCCAACAACCAAGAGACAAAAGTAAGAAAAACTCCTGCTTTCTTCTCTTTTTTCACAAGTAAATACTACATAAGTATAGAGAGAGAGAGAGAGATGTTCTAGAAGAAAAGACGGCTATTTACCCCGAGAGGACAGAGCAGGGCGAGAGAGTGATCAACATCCCACATCTATACGCTACTACCTATACATTCACTCCCAATCTGATCCAATATTCTTCTTAACTACAAGGAAGGGGAGGAAATTTCACCACCACCAAATGCTCAACTACATCCGAAGACGACACACACACACAACAGAAGCTCAGACTAACTACATCGGATTTGACACCGAATTTTCATGTAGCATCCTCTTTGTAGCTTTGAAATATCCTCCTGCTAACTGCTTCTCTACCTCTTTACATTCTACTATACATTTGTAGCAAATAAATGTCTAAACATAGTATGAGATGAGAACTGATCTGTCTTGCTCTTTTGTCTCTTTCTCTCCCAACCATCTCTCTACTGACTACTACTACTCTCATTTCTCTGTAGATTATTTGGAGAGTAAGAGTAAAGAACCCTCCTGTAGCCCTAACTCACTATTTCCCCATTAACTCACCCAAGAAATTATGTTCTGTGCGTATAGGTAATATTTTCTTCGTGGTCGCCTTAATCTTCTACCCGTTCAGTGGGTTCACACGACGAGGAAGATGGAAGGGGAGATGAAATGAGATGAGAAAGCGAACAAAATGACTACTAAAGTAACTACACTCTATGTACAAAATACAGATAGAGTAGACGCACCATTTGGCTTGGTACTTCCCTCACGTTACATCTCACTGCAAATCCCACAACAAACTAAGTAAATCTATGATCTGCTCTGGATGATGTAATAAAACTTGTCTCCTTCAACTATGCATTGTATGTGTGCAAGTACAAGTACATATAAAACATCTATAAAATATATACGCCAAAAACTATATACTGTCTGATACAATCTGATGTCATCAAATATAGAATCATGTAATAAATGCCATGTTATTGCAAATGTTACATGCATATACACATCTAATAGTCATAATCGAGAACTCCATAAACGTGGCTATTTTCTCAAGCAACACTTCTCCGTATCAAAAATACATAGACATAGCAGATTAAAGATTCAATGCTAAAATGTTCCTACTATATTAAATAATAGCTCTACTACTCATAATGATTTGCATACTTACTAGTACCTAACATGCAATTTTATAGGCGCTTTGCAAAATAATAGTATTTTAACAAGTACTTGAACGTGATTGCACGCAGATATACGCTCCTCATGCATACATCCCCAATTTACTGTACATAAATAAATAAATTCCATATAAAACTGTTTTAATAAGCATGTGGGTGCATGTCTATATTTATTCAGCCTTTGTTTTCATTTATGCAAAGAAAACATTTATTGATGTATCCCACATCATGGAGTAGATAACATTCATCCCTCCTCCCACAATCTCCCAAAACTCTCTTTCCAATCATACGTACGTTTTCTAACGTTTTTTTTTCCAATTTAACCAAAGAAGTCATAAACCAAATGCCTTCAGTCGCAATTTAATAAGGAAGTCAAGTCTCGTCTGACGAGCTTGCATGTACCTTATGCATTTTCTAGTTTATGTCCCTCCTAATCTATGTAATCTCAAATCCCATCTCCTTTGCATCCCTTGCAGCAGTAACTTTGTCTGCATCTGCTTGCGCTCTGCACACCTAAATTATGTAGCTCCAACAAACTATTACAACTAGAATCAGTAGTGCCAAGGAATTTCCTCATTAGGTATTAATGAAGTGACGACATTATTAGTGTGCAACTCTGCATTTCCATCCTTTCATTTCAAACAATGCAGTCTGTGCAGAGAGGCACTAGTAAAAACGACAAAGTCAAACGATTGCATTGCACACACACATAGAGACAGAGATGCACAGAGAGTATATCTTAATAGCTGATACTGCAGTGCTAATGCATCACTCTGCATGTCATATAGAGTAATAGAGTGCACATAGCTACTCACACATAAACATCTCGCAACATGACGCAATACATGCAAAGTAATAAATGTAACTATTGTTTTTTCCTCCCTTTTTATTATCTTTTAATAGTGGAGAGAATTTCATCAGAGTTTGACGAATCCTGTCTACATTCCATACATAGACTACATTTTCTTTAGACTCTCTAAGGTTAACTCTACTATTGGAACTTGTCGTGACATATTTAGCATATTTTTATCTTTTGACAAGTGAAAAAACCGGGAGCAGAACAAGAGGAAGGGATGAATGTCATGAGAAAATAAAATGAGAGAGGTGTACTCGGTGGAATTTAACTTAACGAGCTGTGAGGCTCTAAGATACATTCAATTCTATTGTTACGTCTTAACTCAACTCTGTCCAACAACGCCACACTTGAAATTCATTAGGCTTTGTTTAGGGAGAGAGCTTCGTCGAAGTTAAGAAGATGAGGGGGGAAGGAATGCTCTCTCTCTCTTACTCTCTAGTTTGGTTTTGAATTGTTTGAATGAGGGAAACTGCTGGGAGCTCCGTGGAATTACTTCTTTGTGAGTTTCTTCCTGTGCAGGCAATTTCGTAGTCAGATCGGGAAGGTGAGCTGAGGTAAGAGATGTCAAAGAAGAACTTCCGGACCTAGAGTCAACTATTATAGGAAGAAATAGGGAGGATCGAGGATGCGTCTACTGTGTGTGAGCGACTATGTGACTGATCTAAAGGAGCTGACGATGCTAAGCTCGAGCTTAGCCCCGCAATGCTATTCACTTGATTTACTCCGCACCGTAAAGGGAACTACGTGAGTTGTGTAGAAATTCTGTGCAAAAGTGCAAGAGACTCCTGCACGCTCTCTCCCTTTACACGTTACTTACATGCATATAACACATCTATTACATTTACACCTAGAATGCTACGGATAACTCCTACAGATAAGCTAATACCCTTTCTGTGAGGTGAGCTGTGAGTTGATACGATAAAGGAAACGTTTCCAAAGAACTTTAAACCTTTTTTGCACTTATTGCCAATAAGCTCGAATCTATACTTATCATCATATCTACATTTATAGCCACTATATATAGCTACTATACGTCTTATATTGATATTCGCCATTTTTCAAGCTATATTCTCAAGGTAAAATATACCTAAGTGCACGAAATCCTAGTGACCCCTAGTAAAGAAATGAAGTGGGCAGGAATGTTCATGCCACCTTTAGATACAAGTCATACGCATAGCTTTTTAACAGCTCTCTAATAGAGAATCAATACCCAATTCAATTCTACATACATCTAATAAAATCCGTTCTATTTAAGATTAGGTCAGACCATTTGACACTAACGATTTGTGCAAAAGTCTCTTCTATCCTTTTATGTTACTACTCTCCAAGAACTCTCAATGTAACTAAATCCACTTACAACTTATACAATCGTTCCTTCATCCCAAATTCATCTCATAGAAGAACACGCTAATGCGTATCTATTTATTTGCCACTTGAAATGATACGCATTTTTTGCAAATGCTATACAGCAGGCTAACCCATCTTCCTTTTCGCGACAGACCACAAGGACTTTTTAATCATTTACTTGGCAAAAGCACAGATAATCTAATCATGGATATGCAAAAATCATGGTCACAAGGCGCCGTCTGTTTCTTCCTTATTTTTAACTGTACATGTGCTACTGACAAATATTATCCTTTCAAAACATTGTACGCGGCTACCTATATATAACGCATATTAATTAATATCAAACAAGAGAGTCAACTAGAACCTATAGGCTCTATGCAGTATGAACCGAATTACATTAGCACCTGTCCTCGGGCCATTTACAGCTAAAGCAGCTTCCAGGTATTACTAATCACAACCATATCGGATGACTAAACTAATGAGTAGATCACAGTACGTACGTAGTAGGCACTATGACTATGACTATAGCTTTTTCAAACTAACTGGCAGCAACCAGGTGCTCTGAATATTTAGGAAATCAATACCGTTGAATGAATGCACCCTTTGCTGCCTGAGAAATGGCTCTACGGCGACCTAAGTCTGAACATGCTGATTGAATTAGTAACAGATGACAGAAGCTTTATCAGCATTGTCGACTTTCATGAAATATCAACGCAAAATGGTTACCATCTAATTAAGTAGAGCAATATTTCACAAATATTTTACCTTTACCTAGCTCACTCAAATACAAAGGGGAATTTTTACGTACAGAGTTTCCAAAGACCTACCATAACAATGTACCATAACATTGAATTTACATGTGCTCAAAAATATTGCGGCTCTCATGTTATTTAATAAAAATATACTTATCACTGATGTATGCTATGCTAGTTTAATTTAAAGCTACAAGAGTCGTGACTTGTCATGGCTAATCAAACTAACTCATAACCCTGCGCTGGTGTATTTTCTAAAAACCAATTTCGATTTCATCACAAAACACGCTATGCATATAATACTAAGATGATAACTTTTTTTTTAAATCACACTGTAGTTTTTATTTGTAAGTTAGCACGAATAGTGATAAGACTTCCTTTTTAGTATTACCTCTAACTGATGCCCGAGGGTACATGCATTTCTTAATAGCACACACTGGATCATTAAATGACAATGATAAATTATTCTGTCGTAACAGATTTTATTACATGTTCATATCCACCTTTACAAATATGCTGAAAATAAATCTTTCTTCTAGACCTAAATTCTAAGTATAAAGTTTTATTTGTTGAATCTGTCAAATCAATTTCACATCAGCATCATGTGATGCCACATAATTGAATCACTTAGCTCGATCACGATCTAACAAACTTTCTTCACGATGTTTAGTAGACCCATGCAGTAATGTCTTATCATCAATGGCTATTTTGCAATTTACTCAAAGTGTGGCTTAATCAAAGATTGCTATTTTTATCTGTAAATTTATTGCTATTTATCTTGTTCACAGATAACTATAAAAATCATAGTGACCAATAACACACAACTCAATCTGTATACGACAACATTTTCAACCTTCAACTTAGATTTTAAGTAAGGCTATGATAAGATTTTTTAATTTATGCATATTTATGGCTACCTACTTCTTTATAACATCACTTTTTAGCCTGAGTCCGAAATGTTTATCTATTACTAATAAATATGTACTGATTCATTCATGTAGCATATATATGAATAGATAAGGGAATGAAAACCAAGATATCATTAAAGTTTACTTAGTTTACGTCAATGGGCAAATAAATCATTGGATTTTATTTAAACTAGACATTCCGTCAGTTTTTCTTACTCTGAGCGATACGCATCTGTTTCTAACACTAAGAGACAGTTTGCGGCTAGAGAGAGTAACCTATCCATAAATTGTGCACAAGTTTTACGTACATTAAGTGAGTACTGTAGTTAAAGTTATAACAAAACTCCCATCGGAGCAGTCTTCTCAAAGTAAACTGATTTAATACAAAGTAAACAGAAGATGTCTGTCTAGACGCAGGCAAGACGCAGGTGAACCTACAACTGCCACTAAGACTAACGTAACCAGAAGAGCTAGCAATCTAATTTCGATTAGTAATCCCTGTCTGACCATTACGTCTATGATATTCACTATTTGTAGTCACTGCATGAGAGAATGAATGAAACTTGAGTAGGCAGAAAACACAACTGCATAACTTGAACGAGCAAATACTTAGAAATTTGCACACCCTGAGAAAAGTAAACTAACCTGTGTTTACCAAAGATACCTAAGACAATTGTAAGACATTCGTGTCTGTCCTAGTGTCATGAAATCGTGTTAGTGGGCTTATGCAAAGCCTGTAATAACCTAACTAGACACACACAGGCGTACCTAGCTAGAGACAAATAAAACTTTGCCTAGTATAAGCATTCCATGAGCTAAGTGTCTTTAAGATACCAGCCACATCGACATTTTTGACGCTAATAAAGATTTTGTGCAAATATTTGCACTGAATTAGCATCACTCGAACTGCTTAGCGGTTTCAGGTCTTCCTGGAAAAGCCTCCTTGTCATAAAATAGCTTTCCTCTCAAGCCAAACACTCAAACCTCACACTGAAAAAATGTTTCTGAGCTTTTATTTACATGTATCTGAAGAATTATCACACACACGTTAAGTAATGATAAAGCTATACTAATTCAATGAGTAATAATATGACTACTTTTTTCAAAATATAATATATAAATATAATATATAAATGAAAACAGCTACAGAGCATAATATAGGTTTCAGAAATACTGGAAGCTGCACGTGAAAACAAATGCGAATATAAAATTGAAATGGTTTTCATTAATATTTTCCTTGTTTACTTCCCCCGGAGGAAACAAAATTAAAATAACAGCTCGCGGATTTCATTTAACTGTCGAATCTATGTCAGGATAGAATGTCTGTTCCGTTCCGACTCCGATGTTTAACCATGAACAGACACAGCTCGCGTATGTTGATGTTGATCATGCATTGTGAGCTTGTCTGAGTTTCAGACTGAGGGATCCTACCATTTTTTGTTATGCCAGTTCTGCACTAACAATAACTTCCTCTAGCAAAAACACTATGCAGTGTTTTTATTTCCTTGTAATATTGGCGAATGCATCCAAGCATTCAATCACGTTAAGTGCACTTCAATACAGGAAGATTTCCATTCATGTTATCACATTACATAAATTTTTAACGCACAACTAGCTGAAATATTGTACAGCAACCTTACTAGTTGTATTGCTTTCTCCTATGTTTTATTACATTATTATTACCACATTCAAAGTTACATAGCACGTGGCACTATAAAATATAATCTTTCTATATAGGTAAATATAATGTCATTCCTATAATTCTGCATCTCTATTTCCCATGACAAGAATGGAACGGACTGTGACCGTGAAAAAACTAAGAGTCAACGAATTGAAAGAATCTTGCCTCCTGAAAACTTGTACATATCAAGTACCTATTCTTGCCAGCCCCTCCATTTTTCTATGATCGCAAATAAAGACGAATTCAATTTACCTGTAATTATCTAATTTCATAATATTCTGCTGAGCGCAATTATTATTAAGCTGGTGGATGAGTCTTAAATCCATGAATCGCTATTTTAAAACTGTAAATTGTGAAAGTCGAAAGTGCAATCCCCCTTCAATTCGTGGCTCATACGGGAGTGAAATGAAAGGACGTTGTGTGAAGTGGAGTTTTTCTTCACCTTGTACTTGGATGAACCGATGATGCACTCTCGTCTGAGACAACAATTTATTGCGGCATAACTAGCAGACCATCTCATGATCGTAGCATAGTAGTCTCCTACACTACACTAAATAAAGTTGTTAAGTATCATTGCATATATTTCTGATGTCTTTAAAGGTCTCTAACTAGAAGAATAGAGCTACTATTGTCAGTGCGAAGCTAATTGTGTGCCCCCATTATCTATTGTGCTCAGGAGTTTACGTAGCTATATGCACTTTGCGAATTCATCTGGCGGAGAGCTATTAAGACAGATAAAAGAAGAAAAGGATGGGCAGGAATGGCTAATGTATAATGAAATGAAATCATTCTGGCTCTTGTAAACCAACAGAGGAGTTTAATTCAATGAATGACGCACGATCTAACCTTCCAGATATTCTAATTTGACATGCACAACACACAGAGAAAGAGAGAGAGAACTAGAGTCGGGCCAAATCCAGTTGCACACTTGTGCATAATGTAGTCATACAGTTTTTCTCTCTTATAATCCACGAATACAGTTAGTGCAATAAATGATAAAACCTCCTCCTGCTGAATTGCATTCTCAAATTTTCAAACGAGATATAAATATAGCTCTGAAGATCCCTTCGTTTCATGCATACACGACGAATTCATCTTCTTACGACCAACAACCAACCAAGCAATCCTCAACAGCAAATGAAAACAAAAAGGAAAGAGCCGGATTTTCTAATCCACTTGATTCTAAACTCCACTACTTCATTTTACTACAGTCAAATAGTTGAAAGATCATTTCAGTCTATCGTACGAATCATTAGAAATACTTACACGCTCCACATCCCACTTAAAATCCTTCAATGGACTTTTTGAAATGAAAATCGTCTATTATATACAATTTAATGACTTGCTACACTACAACGGATTCATTCAACTGACATAAATTCAATGAACAAAACAACGAAGCAGAGGAAGCCGTAGAACTTATCAATTTCATTCATCCTCTAGAAACAGTTAGTATATATACGGGGTTTGATTTTCATACCTGCATAATCCTCCTAAAAGACAGATACAGAAATCATAGAGCATTATGCCACACAGGAATCAAAGAACAGTCACATACCTTTCCCTTTTGCGTCTTCCTTCAACCGAAAATAAATCCCTCGCCTTTATCTCCATTTGGCCTACCTGCTTTAAATCCTAACTTTATTTTCTGTGGTTCTTTGATGACATAATAGAATCTAGCTACTAGATCATCCTATAACAAAACATGGCTCTACAGATCATTCCTATAATACTTTCTCTCCTTCTATATACCTATACTACATCTGTATGCAATAACTTTTATACCAAAATAGATTCCCGTGCACTACACACACCACACATCCTAATAGATTATCCCAGCATTGTGATTCTATTCACATTATGCAATCATATCTTCATTTCATAGCCATTTCTGTTGTAAAAATAGAATCCCTCACTTATATGCGCCCCACGATAGTATGTACTATTTCGGTAGTCATAAGAAGTGAAAGCATAAGAAAGATCGTAGTACCACAACCAACTCTCAAAATCCCACAAACTTTCCACTTGAAAGAAACATTTCGAAATCTCTTTAAAATTGAAGAAAACACATTTAGTGCCATTAAGAATGAAATAATTATAATTTTCAGGGAAATTACACTCCAACTTCCACGACATCTTTCTGTACCTACACTCATTTCGGAAGAATAGAGCTAATAAATAACGTCTAATGACCTTCCTTCTTAAAGTGGACCAATTTCTACAAAAGGGCTTTTACTGTAATTTGCAAAACCTAGTTTAATTCAATCTACGTAGGCTTTGCAATAAAGCCTAAGATTCTAGATAAAAACCAACTGACCAAAAAGGGAAATTCCTAGAAAAAGATTTCTTCTTCCACAGTAGAACAGATTGGGAATAGAAGGAGAGAAAGATAGAATAGACGAAGAGAGAGAGAGAGAGAGATAGTAGTTTATGCCAAAGGCTGCAGTTGGTTTTTGGCAGATCCTTTTTTAACTCCAGGGGTGGATGGTGGATGGATGAGTGTAAATTGAAAAGACACGCCATGCCAGGTCAGAGCACAAGGTCTGCTAACAACAGTGAAGTGAGGTTGAGGTAGAAGATGAGAGGAAAGAAGTCGTCCTTCCTAGGGACTTTCACTCAATCAAGAGAGTCAGCAGGAGCTAGCCATAGTCATTGTGACACAGAGTCACAATTCAATTAAAACTGTTATTTTCTGCGGAGTAGCTTATGGCAAGCTAAAAGGAGCATAGCAATGAGTCAACATGGCAAAAAACTCTGGTGCTCAACTGAAATCAAGTTTCATTTAGGATAGAAATGCATTGTGAGTTGTCAATTTATAACCTTGCCCTCGATTCCTCCTCTTAACCTTTTATTTCATTTTCATTTCACTTTGACATTTATTCCTTCCTTTTGGGAGCTGAGTGCCAAACACCTAAACAAACAGCCATGAACTACATTCTCCAGATTCACAGATCACTTACAGACTTCCAATAGACATACACTAAGAGAGCTGCCGAAAGAGCCTATATCGCTGTCGCTTAATAATAATATCTTTGTTTACCCTGCCAGTACAGCACAAGAGAAATTACATTCTCTGGAATAGCAAATGGCATTTTGATGAAGGTATAGGTGCATATTAAATGAAAGTGTCTATTAGTCAGTAAGCAAATATTTACAAAATTCAGTCATGGCCAAAATATTCATAACGCTAACAACAACAGAGGAATTTAATTTTCTTTCCAGGAGGAAGGTTGCAATGTCTTCTTAAAGCCCCTCAAACAATTTCCGTCAACTTCTGTGGCTTTATCTACATGGAAATTTTATGAGAGAGTGAATAGGTGAGCTATACATGCTGTTGTGAATAGGTACACATTTTCATTAGCTCAAGAATTCGCGACTTTCAATCTCGCCTCTCTCTCTCTCTCTCCTGCCGAAGAAATCTTATTCTTCTGGGCATACATACATACATATAATATAAAATCTCCGTAATACGATGCAATCTTATTAGAGTGAACGGAAGAAGCCAGGAAACCACACAGTCGAGAAATAGAGAAAAGAACAAGGATGGTTGGCCCATGACAAAATGCCAAGGGCACCATTCAAGCCGCGAACTCTTATTCCTATCCGAGCATAGGGCAATAGGATTACTTTACCATTTTACAATGTCAACCTCCACACAGACATATATAGTATGTATGTATGTATGTATACCAACAATAAGTAACTAACTATACACAAGAGAAGAAGAAGACTAAGTCACTTTAACTGACAATGAGTGCACTGAATATAATATGCTCTGTATGAGTAGAGCAACCAAAATCTTATTGTTAGTAGAAAGTAGACTCTTCTTTAGAAAATTCCGAAAATATAGAAGTATATAAGCATATCTACTCTCTCTCTATATATATATATAGCACTATGTTAGTGTTCTGCTTCCTTGAATATAGAATTGGCTAGATTGCGCGGAAATAAAAGTGACATTTGGAAAGACAAGAGCGAGACGACTTGAACACAAGAGACGGAAGGAAGGAAGGTTGAATTCGAAACTGTCTCTCCTTTCGAAGGGCAAAGTAAAAGCACAAATATTAAATGAATTGAATCACAGGAAAAGAACATCTACAAACCATTCTAGACTAAAAGCTCCCTTTCACAAACTGGGAAACTTAGCATAGAGCAGTTTTTCCCTTCAACAATTTCTTAAGGTTACCTACCTCCTAGAAAAAATCTCTTCGAGTGTGATGCGATAATAGAGAAAACAATTTGCATGACACTGAGAGATACATAAAGATGCAAGACGCATACATATATCTCTCGTAGCTATTCATTTTCAAAAGATGCGATTTCTTTCTTAAGACATATATATATATATAGGATAATACCTATGCCATATAGCTCCTACAATAATATGGATAAAATGAAGTCAAAGTCAGGAGAAGATAAGTCGAGTCAAGTATTTGACTTAATGTAGAGGCCAAGATTCAAATCCAGAGAGGAGACATTTCGTGCATACAAGTTGATCGTAATTGTGAATGCAGAGCTTTCCTTTTCCATTAGAGACAGAAAGAAGAAGCGGAATCAACTCGACAGAATCCTCACAATCGGGATCTGGATCCTTTCCAAAGAAAACCAAGTTCAATGCAATGTTCATCTTATTTAACTATACACTATTATCACTATACACTAACACTCATTCAATCTTTCACTGTTTAAGAGCAACTCAATCCAACAGACTCAATCCTACGTTGCAATCCTACTATACTTTTACATTAGTACTAATATGTAAATCTTAGTGTTCAGCAATATAAAAGCGTAATATATTCTTGAATTTTCACACGTAGTATGAATGCGTGAACTATTGTAATGTAAACTGAATTAACTCCATTTCCCCTCCATAAAAAACATTCTCGAACCAAGTATTTTCCCTATAGTAGCATTTATTTAATTTGTCCTACAAAATTACGTAGGCAGGTAGTAACACATAAGATATCATCAAGGAGTAATACAAACACCAACTAGCTGCCTACACATTCGAAAAGTTCGTCAACCATGCCAAAAACTATCAAATCATAACATATCAGCTCTCATTCCATCTTAAATAGCTATAGTCACTAATTTTACTGCCGCAGTTTTCATGACTCTAAAGTAAAGAAACCATCCATCGCCTATGAAGTCGCCGATTTTGCATCATTTTTGGCAACTCAACTATTATAATCACTACAATAATACGTGTAAATATACTGTCTACATTTAAGCAATATAAAATGTTAAATAGACATTTTATTTTTATTTTCTTAACACGAGCTAGTCAGTACCGTTTTCTTTTATGTGAAGATACTACGTTTTAACTACAGGAGATTATAGCTCAATCTAAACTATTTCAATCAAGCACTATGCTTATAATTTATTTATTTTTATCCCAGCACATACCGCATACACCCATAACACTTGTATTTATTTATCTAATACTAGGATGTTGGACCACAGGGCTTTTTAGTCCTATTATTGTTGGCTAGGAAGAGAGAGAGAGAGAGTGCTTGAATTTCTAGTTCAAGGATATACTACACAACCCAAAGAGTAATGCAACTATTCAGAGAGGGAGGAAAATTAACGATGAAAAGATTTACGTGTATGTTCATGACTCAATGATGAAGATTAATACGCAAAAATAACGAGAGTCATTTCTTTACGGGTTTCTTGATTCCAAATACCATGAATAAATTATTCTACTAATTCAATAGGAATCACTTAAAATATATTACAAAAATAGCTTGAACTCTTTCGTTATATTAATCATTAAAACTGAATTTCAGTATTACTTATAAATGTAGGTGTCCGATATGAACCAATGAGCAATGTGAATATAATAGGTAAGGTGAGAAATGTGACATTTTCCCTTGTCTAAAACCCCACTAAATAACAACGTTCCAACAAAATTCTTAACTTGTCATATACAAATGGTTCTAAAGGTATTTGCTTTTGTGGTTATAGTGTATTTATTAAAACGCAAATACTGCAATATTGCTAAATAGACTTTCACCTTGCTTTCACTAAGATGCACAAACATTATTGTGCGACATTTGAAGGTACTATTATATTTTGCCAAGGAAAATAAATGAAACTTCAGTTACTGCGTCTTATTCACTGTCTCACTTTGTGCTGCATATCTAGCTTTTATTTGCGTTGAAACTAAAAGACGTCAGTTTGAAGGTTATTAGTCTGTCAACTTCATACATTAATTAAGTACACACAAGTGAGCACAAGGAAACCACGAACAGCAGTACAGTACACGTGAACGATTTTACGCATCTGTAACTGTAGCTGTTATGATATGATCCATCTATATTTTCCATTCTAGAAACAGCAAACTAAGAAAACAAAGAGATTTCTATTTAATTAGCCTATTCCAATTTAATTTCTCATTGAATTAGCCAGAATATTCCAAATTACGTTTTAGTCGGGAAATCAAAATAGGATACACCGTTCCCATTTCCATATTGTATTTATTAGGCTAACTAGCAATGTCCTACTTGGGTGAAAGCGATTACTTAAGGTAAACGAAAGAGTAACATCAAACCACAAACATTTATGTATGTTACTACGTGTGTATTCTACATAGTGAGATCTGAATCCAATATATAGGGAGTAATAGAACGTTTTATTTGTTTCCACATAATATATTATGGCTCATGCCTCATGAACCACTAGTAACACCACAATGAAAGGAAACCAATATAGGAAACTAGAGTAAAGCCGTAAGCGACAAAGTATAGATACTCACATACAAAGAATGGCCATCCATTTCTAAATATATACAGAAAATATCCATGGATTTCATCTGTTTGCAGACAAGCCTCGAAAATAAGTATAGGAAGGAAGAGAGTAGTTTCCTCCCGATAGGGTTGTAATTTGTAATGTGTGTGTAGGGAATGGGGACTGTAATTCCATGGACTAACCTTGGTCCATGAGAGACAGTCAAATCAATTTGACCTAAATTTTCTAGTTTGGCTTGCATTGCCTAGGCTTGATTTGATTTGGATCTGGCTCAGCTCAACCTTTCAAGAGATGAAAATAGATCCTTTTGTTCAAACAATTCAATATCATCATTATCCAACTATCTTCGTGTCATATCAGTAAAATCATTGGGAAACGAAATCTGATCCATCCAATTCCACTGGCTGCCTCGCTACTAAAACTACTACATTCTCAACGATATGGCACTACTACAAATTGTTCTTTTAGTCCATTTCGTTCAAATTGAAATATTCCTTTGGCTCGACTTCAGCACTTAATGAAAATGAAAGTTGAGATAAGGGTGCGGCCTTTCCATGCAAATTGGGAGCACCAATTTATTCCATACAAAAATGAAAAGGACTGAAATCCTCCCATCCTACAATTCAATCCATGGAAAATTCCACTTTCATTAAGGGTAGTCCACTGCTTTGTTATTTAAGGATTTGTGAAATCTAATATTTACTATTCCGTAATTCTATTTCATTAGTATACTTACAGTACTACATTTGCCAACAAAATTAATGACTGATTTGTACAGTGAGTGTAATACCTATAATATCCACGCACAAAAATCGATTAAACTATAATTAGATTTAGCAGTTGGTTCGTTTAATTCACTAAAAACTTGATAGTAGGCAATGTCTTACGGAGTAGTATAGTCACTTCGAGTACCACTACAGATTTTCGTCAGTACGATACGAAAATAAATCGAACCTCAGGGCCATGAACACAAAACATGTTGAAATGTTAATAAAAGGATTGGATTTCATGGGAATGACGCAATATGATTGAACTTTCCAAAGAAAATTGTTTAATTATAACATGCTACAAGTTTTCAAGGGCACTAAAGAAAGGAGGAGGCAGAAATTTAGCAAATTGTGAGTGTGCTTTATGGATTGAATGAATCTACTACTCACGACACACCAATATAAGTCGATGAATGAAAGCAAAGAAAGAGCAAGTGCAAATTATATGTCCTGCACAAATGGCGAAATGCTAATTATATAGAGGACCTAAAGAAATTAGATCCACAAATCTGGGAAACAGTCTTCGGAAAAGGAAGATTATTATCATTAAACTCACTGTACGTCAGTTACAGTTGTATCACATGAAAACTGATCACTTCGTCTAACTATATTTATTTACTCTTCACAGTGTACATGCTTGCTTGTGTATTCAAACTAATAATAGTCCTGACGGATGTAAATAATAATAATAGGCACATGTAGGTACGTAGATATAAAATATACAAACGTAGGCTATTAATACAATGATATTCGCTCTAGGCACACTCGAACAACTAAAGATACTTTGTAAAACCATTTCTCCAATCTCTTTGCTAAGCTTGAAATAGAAATTTGCTACTGGGCTATTCTCATGCACCATTACCATTATTAGACAAATCCATCGTGGTGCATCATCATACATTTCACAGCGATAATGATAATACGATAATACATTAAAGCCGCATCACTCATACAATCTTCCAGCTCCTAATGTTTCTTTTAGCCACAATCAAATGTACCTCTTTGAGTAAATAGTATATGACAACCATGCAATCCAAAAACTTTCAACGAATGAATGCAATAACATACTGTTTTTGCAAATATATCGATGAATAATACCATATATTTAAGTTCATTGCTTAATATATTTAAGTTCACAAATTATTTTTGGATATATAAGTCGTATGTATATCCCTGCTACCAATGAGATCTACATCTGTGAAATCAACGGCATAAGTAGAAGTTAATTGACCTCAATACTCAATACAGATTTGACAAGACCATTCATTTCATCTAGGCTATCTCATACTTCATTATAAAAATGCAATATTCGTTCATAACAACAAAATCATTTATAACTCGAATAAACAATATAGTGATCAACAACACATCTTTGTTCATTAGATGCAATAAACGACTAGATGACTTAATTTATGGAATGCTAAAAATATGTCACATTTATTTGTGCAAAATGACATGCGACCATTAAATTATTTTCAGGTCACAAACCCACTGACTTAATTGTTTGCCCTCTATTTTAATATCCGTCACCTATTAAACAGATATATATGAAACTAGCAGCAAATCTCCATTTGAAATCACAATATTTATTTATTTGTTGGTATTTGACATTATCCTCCATTCTGAGGCAATTACAATTTTACAATGTCAATAGATGATAGATAATACTTTCCTCGTATTTCACCGACACTAATTTACATTACTGACGATCAAAACGACCAATGCTAATTTTACATTTTACTTTTAGCCTAATAAGTCGATTGTTTTCTCAGTGGTAACGTATTATTTTTCCCTTGCTGCAAATATATTTCTTGATGAGACAGAATGAAAGTCTGTCGATGCAGAAAAGTCAAATAGTACATAAGATAGAGAGCGGAAGAGAGTGGAGCAACAATCCCTTTACTACACGTCTGTCTATTTACCTACGTGAAACGAGGAGACGAGAGGAAGATAAAATTATAAAAGGAGAATTAGATGGAAGAGCTTTCCCCTTTATTAGTTAGTTATTGTTGGAGAAAGGGAAACTTTCACGTAGTGTCGGCGTGCTTTGTCTCTCCTCTTTTAGACTTGAGTAAAGTAAAGTAAACTGGAGTGAATGTAACTCCTGTGTTGACCATTACATTAGCTTTAGCCATTAGATTTATTTGCAGCCTTGTGTTGAGCACATGCTGATATAGTGATACATTCATGTCATGTCCCATCACCCTACTTATTTACTATGCTAGCATTAAGTTCAACCTTCCTTTCTCTCTCTCTCTCTAATTCCCACCATCATCACTGCACTATATACGCACACACATACACACACTCTCGTTAAATTAGGAAAACTATTCCCTCAGAATAGAAATACCTACTTAACTAGCTTATCTGTACTGATATAAGTAGAGAGAGAGAGAGAGAGTACAGGTAGAATTACTATTCAGTCTCTCTGCTACTATCATAGTAATATAATAGAAGGACAGAGACCTTAGAGTGTCCACACGGGGAAAATATCCTTTCGTCAACAGGAAGTGTATCCTTTCTTTAGTTTCATGTAAGTTGTTTCTGGACGACTGTCTACATTCCTGAAAGAATTCCTTTCCACTATCAACTAAAGTAGTCTCCAGACAGAAGAAGCACTTGACTTCAGAGCCACCAGATTCTCTTCCCTTCATTTTAGAGCGGAAAAATAAAATAAAACGAAATAGTATGATGTAACTTGTTCGTTGAGAGTTGTTCCATGAGGGCTCTTCAGTTCAGCTGGCTCCAGGTCACGGATTCCATATATCCTTCCTTTTAATTCACTAACACAAATACATGGGACCACAACTATGCCAAACTGGGACTCAACTTTTCCCTGAACTACCAAACTTGTTTTGTAAACAAAGCACATTCCTATTATCTGCATGGTGGAACCTACAACTTTTATGAATGCATAACGTTCATTCCTATATTAATAATTCCCTTGTACTCTTCTTCTCTTCACTTTCTCCTCCAATGTTTTATGCTCATTCTAATGATTAGAAGAGTTAGGGATGTGAAGACTCTAAGATTAGTCGACCTATTTAGACTCTACAGAGCCTCTTGTTGCATATCCCTTTTCATATGAAACCATAAATAGGAATGACGTAATCAAATATTTATGAATGGAGCTTTAACAACTCTCTTCGTGACGAAAACTTTTTGCAAACTCCTTATGCAAACATACGATTCTGATGCTTCTTCAACTGTATATATGCTAGGTCTTGTCGCTGTCGTCAACTTTTTAAAGACAGTCGACTTATTTATTGTTAACATGCAGAGAAAATTTAATGTAGCTTTACTCTTACCTTGATCCCCGTCTCCAGAAGCATTATAGTTGGCCAGAGTTTCCTCAGCATACTTTTTCACTGCGGAATAAAAATGATACTTCTGTAAATAATGTACATGTTGTCCTGGACAGGAGTTCATTGAACTTTTTAAATGGGATTTTGTTTTGAAAGTGAAAGTAGAGGAGAAAGTTTTTTTCCGATGCACTACATTGGACAATTCTAATACCTTGTAGTCAGCAGGGATAAAGTGGAGAAAGGAAAAAAAAGAGAATGAGGAAGTTGGATTGGTTGAAGTGTATATAGTAGGTAACTCCACATAAGACTTCCTCATTCGTAACCAAATAAAAACATTTTATCGATATCGACAGAGATCTGTTTTGTATTTGGACAGGATATGAGTTCTCGCTGTTATTCTAGATGGAAAGTTAACTTACTTGACCAATTGCTGCTACTTCTCCTTTTAGGGTCTTTCTCCGGCCGAATTTTCTCTTTGAACTTTCTGAATTTGTCATTGGCTTTATCTTTCTTCTGACTGGAACCGAGGCAATTGTCCTGAATTTGGTTTGTGCAGTGTCGGTGAATGTTGACGTTGCAATCTGTAAATCACAAGAACAAAACTTTATTTTCCTTTCCTCATTGCATTCTCCTATGGAGAAGTCTTTTAGGAAGCAAGAAAGAAACTGCTGCGTGCTAAACGCTACCATCTTCTGTCATCATTACATCACAATTACAGTAAACTATTATCATTTCAAACAGCTATTTGTATCGATAACTGTAGATAAATACTATTTAATTCTTGTAATTGTAGCAGGAGTAATAGCCAGAACGGAAAAAGTAACTTTTAGGGCAATGACAGCAGGAATTCACTCTTTCTTCTAGTAACATCATGTTCATCCTCGTTGCATCATATTTATTCGTCGATAGTGTGACATTTATATAACGTTACGTCTTTAACTAGTAGGCAATTCACGCTCTACTTCCATTTGACGGCAAAAGAAAAGCCATCAAAAATATTTTCATGACTGGATCATCTCACTATTCGGAACTATGTGCATTTCCTGTAGACATAACGCTTCAAACTTGCCGATATTCACGTGTCACGTTTTATAGATTCATAAAATGCTTTTAATGGGGCTCCTTCTCCGTTTGCAACGACATTTCCTTTTCCAAAGTTCTCACGCAACTGACATGACTCTCTTGTTTAAAGCTAACGAGACAAAAGTCCTCATTTTATGTCATTCATTAAACACACAATAAACAATACGGAGATAAAATAGCAAAACTCCATCTCAACCAAAAACACATGTAAATCAAGGCTGCATTCTTCTGTCACAAAGATTACCAGAGAATAATAAAACCAAATCCACATAATGTGCTTCTCTGCTACAAATCTTGCTTATCATTTTACATCCTACTTGTTGTTAG
The DNA here is from genome assembly GCA_009936455.2 of Tomocerus minor. Taxonomy (NCBI): domain Eukaryota; kingdom Metazoa; phylum Arthropoda; class Collembola; order Entomobryomorpha; family Tomoceridae; genus Tomocerus; species Tomocerus minor. Next base: position 41,837 of record JAAAYG020047696.1, read on the forward strand.
TTTCTTCGTACATAAAATTGCATCAAAAATCGAAATGTCGCACTAAAAGTGAAACGGCGAGGTCAGCAAACAGATATCACTTGACAATAACAGATGAAGATGTAGTCATAAAATTTCTGCAAATAGATTTTGGCACATAGTTTAAGTGCATCAAAATATGGTCAGCTAGTATTCTCAAAAACCTTAGCAGCAATCCAGCAGCGTTTATTGACATGGCTTTAAGACGTATATTGCATTCCATCATAGTAAAAAACGGAAATGGACAAGTGGAGATTTCGGCATGTTCACATGACGCCAGGAAACCGCTCTAATTACTTACGAGTATTGCTGATATACAAAAATATAGCACTTCAAATCTGTTATTTTCCACCGAAAGCAGAATAAAAACCAACTTTAACTAGTTTCATCTCCTTTCATCCAGTTTACTTTTTCCCAGGTCAGGAACTCACAACTGAAGTGGTTTCTTTTTGAAATTGAACAGAGATGACAGATTTGCATTTTACATTAATCGAGTCCTCTTTAATTTTTAACTGACACTTGGCTCATCTTCCTTTTCATATTTTCCTTTGCTCCTCCGTTTAAACGTAGTAATTTGCCACTTTAATTTCACAACACATTCAATTACCTACTGTATATCCTTTCTGTGTCTCTGTCATCATATCCAGTTATATCCAATTTTGGCTCATTCAAAAAATAGAGCACTCAAAGTAATTTAGTTGTTGTTCCTTCTGTACTCATAGTAGTTTACATCTAAAATTATGCCGATGGCTGACATAACAAGCCCAACGCCAAGTCAATCATTACAACAATAACAGAATCGAGCAGCCTTGGAAAAATCACAAGGAGGTCACGTAACTTGAACATCACGAGTTAAGTCGTATAACGCGTAGAACACCAACATAGTCACAATAAATGTCACAAAATACTCTTTACTCTGCTAATATTTGTAACACTGATATGTTATATTATTGCTTTGTCTTACCTATGCATTGAAATCCCTGTGGTCCTACTCCCCACAACAGTTTGCAGCAAATATTGCACTCAGTGTATGAATAGTAGTACTGAGGTGTGAAATGATGTCCGTTGAAAGTGACCTGAAAACCCACAACGACAAAATTAGTACACATGTAATTAAATTCTAATTTTAGCTGAGCATGCTGTTGAAAGAGATGTCACTAAAGACTAAAGGTTTCTTACTTTTTTATTTTTACTCATGAATTTCGATCTCATTGATTTCTCTTTGGAGACAAAGCTGTTACATTTCTCAATCACAGAATTGGAGGATTGACTTCTAATTCCAAATTGTTTCTGAAGAACTGTTGACACTGCATTTACGATGGCGAGAGTACGATCATCGTTTTGCTTTTCCCAATCCTCACTGAAAAAGACATAAATATTTTCATATTAAATTCTCAGTTCGTAATGATATCGCAAAGTCGTGAAGATTTATTTTTAACACAAACTTACTACAATTGCTGAAGTCTCGGGACCAGGTAAGATTCTACAAGCAATAGCTCTTTTGTCTTATCATGAAGACACTCCTCCAACTGACTTTCTGGAGGACCCCACATGCTGCCCAATCCTGCGGTTATCTTGTCACAGAATTCTTCTAGTTGCTTATTGATTTCCTCTTTAGCCTTATTTCTCGCTTTTCGGAAGACCTGGGAATAAACAATCTAATTGTCATTACATGTAAGGGACGATTAATTTCTAAAACGGTTTTTAGCCAATGTGGCAGTTTGTAAAGTTTTCATAAATTCGTGAATTTATTACCCTTCTCATCATCTCTTCTTTATCTGCTTCGTGGACCAAGGCATCGTCTATTTCTGTTGCAATATTTTCATCCACATGAGGTACGAGAAGCGGCTACAATTTCATATTAAACGAAATGGTTAAAAAACGACATCGACAAAAAATGAATATCATGACATTCCATTTCAAAGTTTACTTACAGATCCAGGAGCTGTGAATGTTGAATGTATTTCGTATCCCCACCTTTTCATTTCTTTAATGTTACCTTCCTCTATATAAAGTCCGGTTAGCAGGTAAAAGAGCTGGAAACAAAAACAAATATCCCGTAAAACTCGTAACTTAGGTTCATCAACAACGATAAAATCTACTCAGAGAGAAATGAATTTATTTGTCAATGACTTTCCTAAAATTTTAGGTTTGCCTATGACACAGTATTAAGAAATGAAGGAAATTATTACTACAATTTAAATGTAGGTTTTCAGTAGTTTTGAACATTTAGCTAATAAAATGACATATTACATAACAAGGAACGTATTTTTTAAAGAACTTCATCTAATAATTTTTAGTGGTACATTTTCCACATAGAGCGACAAAATTTTAGTGTATACACATCAATTCCAGTTATTTTCACAAAAAATACGGTAGATATAGCTTTAATTTTGTACCAAAAAATTACATATAATAACAGTAAATTAGAGACATAGGATATGATTTGAATTTTGTTACATAAAATATCACATACCAAACTACTAGGGTCACATCTATTATGTATCACATAATTGATAAAGACAGCTAAGTGCGGGTTGTGTTCCAAAAGTTTTGAAAGACTATTGTAAGGCCCATGCTTCCCCGAGGTGCTCTGTGAATTTAAAAAAATTCTCGATTAGTCTTGAATAACTTTAAATGAATTCTTTATTTTCATGATTTTATACAGTTTACTTACGGAAGCATTTACCAACTCCCTGCAAAACAGCCCATCATCTTCCTCCATGGAAATAATGTCAACTGCTGAGAGAGGATTGGGCCGATTGGAAAGAGCACCGGCTAAAGATTTTGTGGGTGAGAAGTCACTAACTGTATGGTTTACCTGCACAGAGAAAATAATTATTTTATCAGATCACATCATAATTATTAATTAAGTTCATTTCTAAGTTGATATTGGCAAAAACTTTTCGATGGAGATATTTCAATAGATTTGTCTTGCGAATTGGTTAAACAAATAGTGCCACACACAGGGGCGTGAACATCACTCTGAGATGAGCATTGTTATTTACATGCTTACATGGGCTTGAACTCAAATCATGATATCCAGAAACAAATCTTACATAGATATCATCTAATACAACGCCCACACACAATGACTTAAGTATTCTCAAGAGTTTATTCTCTACCCTTATCATCAAAAATTCCTTTGAATTTTGCCTGCTATACATTTCAAATGGCTTACATCAAATCATTACTTCATTTTAGATCAACCGTTTTTTAAATATTAAATATATTAACTACAATCGGCAATCCTGTATAATACATCACTGTCTACGATTTATTTTCTGTGTTATATCATTTTCAGGTCGGTTGTCTGTATATGCTCTTCATAACGATATGCACATGTTGAATAATTCAAACTTAAAATATTGAATTCCTTTTCCTAATTAAGGCTCACAAAACTTGAAATTCTAATGCATGTTTTACATGTAATTAGTGTATTTAGTATATCATAAACTCTTACACGTTTTCGTTTCCTTCTACTCCTACGAACAACACCAACACGTTTTAAAGTATCCATCTTGAGGACACTGGCTTGGAAGATTTATAGTTTTAAGTCTTAACAATATCCATTAGTGGGTATAGGTTAAACAAAGCACGATTCTACTTCACCCTACACTCAACAGACATAATCAGTACTGCTGAATTCTTGGAAATCAATGTGCGCACTTGCACATAATAGGCAATAAAACAATTGAAAAACATTTTAAACATACACATAAACAAAAGTTTTTAATATTTTCACTTTTTTTCAAATAAAACTTGAGACGAAATAACAATATAGTGGTACAACAGGTAAAGAGTAAAAAACTGTCTGACTGTTTCATTGATTTGTCATCAGTCAGCTAATATAAAATGCGAAAGTAAGATCTGGGAGTAGACAATAAGAGACTAATTTACAATATGTCAGGGTCATGGATTGATGACGAATCTTTTAACATCCGGAGAAACAGCAGACCAATCAAACGTAATTTATTTGCATAAATACCTAAGAATCATTAAAGCGTGAAATATGTCTGGTTGGGTGTAGTAGGTGGATGTGTGTGCAAAATATCAAGAACCCATAAAATTATGTTTTAAAATATTCCTTTTCGCAATATATCACCATTGCATATATATACAATCATTTCAGAGTATCTTCCCACAATAAGCTTAAACTGGAATTCACAGTACGTGTGTTTTTCTTCTTGTAACTACTTTAAAGGTTAAATTACGTGTATTCATATTAAGATACAACTGAACTGATTATTAACTTTTATGAATATGGATATCTTTTACAGCTTATTTTCTTTCCTAGAGTACACTGTAATAATAAAATAAAGTAAATGATGATAACGAATAAGTAGGGAGGGGTTAATTCTAATATTCCTACATATTCTCAGCTTGAACTTTACTTTTACTGACTGTAGGCTGTGCTCGTTTCTGTTCTCTGCTCTGACTAAAGTAATATAATTCGAATAAAAATTATAAACGATAAAAGTTATATGATTTCCAGTTGAATGTGAACTTTGTGAGCATAATATTATGCAATAGAAGTCAACGTACATTATTATACGAGTGATTCTCCTCATTGAATACGTTGTTTTCGCTCTCATGATGTTTTCCATAAGGTGGGGGTGGACTTCCAGGTGGGCTTAAACGATTCGAGTCGACTGAGTCCCAAGCGACAGACGAACGTGATCTTGAATTATTATTCTTGCTCAGATCGCTCACTGAATCCGATCGTCTCGACGCTGTTCCACATCACATGAAAAAGAAACCAACAGAACAATTGATTACTTATTATTCACACACATATAAATTTCCATCTATTCACATTGCTCAACATCCTAGTAGCTTTAAGAGCTCCATAACAAGCATGCATTTCATTCTGCTGACGCTATTAAATCCTCCATAGAAGTAGGGTACTAGTACATAAATATTTTTACCAGTAAAAATAACAATAGAAAAACAGCACAGTAATAATTGTCAGCTCTATATATGCGATTCAATTATTCAGTCATAAAATTTTGCAATCGAAAACAAGGGCTATACATACACTAATATTCTATACATCAAAATAATGCAAGTATACATGACCATAATGCCCTTTAGTCTCATAATATAGGCATTTGTGCAGTCTTTGGCAATAATAAACGTATAATTTACTTGGCTTATAGCAATTATTCTACTTGAAGAGTAGACAAGAGTACAACAGCCTTCTGCAATCCAATTAAATTCAAATCAAAGGAAATTATTCAAGCAATGATCCAAGGCGGAATACTCTGTATACGTCTAACTAACGACAGCACATCACATCACATTATATATTCAGTTAAATCAACTGCGTAAAGTACATTTTAAACTAATGATAGTTAAGTACCTATTAAATAGGGGAGGTGCTAAACATTCATCTTATATTAATTTCTAAGCGAGCACTCCAGCGTGAACCTACATTCCTCTTATGGGCTGACTCTTTTTATCCTAATCAACGATGCACTATTAAAATTTTATCCTTTACTCTCAGTTCATAACACAATACATAAAACAGAGGATTGTTAACGCACTTTTGAACTCACGCTTAGCTACAAACATGGAACTCAATTTTATGTGCCCATACCAAGTTACGTCACTCACTCTCTCAGTCTCAACCTTTTATGGTTAGTTAATCTGATAGTTGCCTTTCTGAGTTAACTTTCTCTCTCCATGCTGGAAAGGTTAATCACACTTTTAATTTGTTGAATGCAAATTGAATTCTCTGGTCCACCCTCCTAATCCATTCTCGCTTCTTCGTATAAATAGAGAGCGGAAAACACGGGCAAAATTATTTCCACTACCTACAAAATTTACTTTTGCGCAGCAATATCACTAAAGTACTAACTGCATGATTAAAAGTTTTATTACTCAAAAAAAACTCCTTTGGGACAGTTTTTGTACAGTGAGACTATTTATAAATTCAATGAGAGTCTTATGGTTTGTAAAGTTGAGAAACAATGGAATTAGAGAAGGGATTTCTAATCTCTTAATTTATTTCAGACTATGAGCTCATGCTAATTGTGTAGGTAGGTACTTAGTTTGTTACTTGGGCCGGCAGATTAATATAACAATATTTGTTTAAGACTATTTGCAATTGAATTACCTTCAGATGAATTCAAGGCTTTCTGCATTGAGACAGGATCAGGACTGGACTTGGTCCGATGATGTGTCTGTTGTTGGCTGTGATGACTCTGGCCGCTGCTCAAACTACTGTTGGGAGACTTATTATTCAGCACCTAAACGCACAATCACAAGAAGAACAACTTTTCAGCAATAAAATCTTCTGCTTCACATTCACACATTATTCAACTTCTTATACAACATTTTTACCTCTTTCCCTATAATGAAAAAACATTGCCTTGATTGATTATGCACTACATGACTACAACACTCTAAATGTATACAAGGAGCTTTTGTGACAACACATTCCCACATAATGTTCACGAGCACGATACATTGTCTACACTGCAAAAACCAATAAAAATACACTATACTACGTAGTACGTACAAATATCTAAAAAACGATACGAAACTACCATAACATAGACATTAAATATAGTTCACAGCACATACACATTACAGAAACAAACTAAGAAAACAAAATACACACAAAAGCGTAATTACAGATCAAGACAGAGAGATTTAGAAGAATGTAATAGAGTAAAACACGCAAATAAGATTTACAGCAAACAAGGATTTAAATCAACGTTTCAACTCAAATCTTACACAATATAGTACAACTACAAACATATGGACACAGAAGGAAGTACACCACGATATAAGCTGATCTAAGCACTTTTTAATCAAAGTCCATGCAGACAAATCGCAAAAGCCAGCCAGCACGTAAAACCATGTAGCCTTTTAACAAACAAAACTGACTGAGATCAAGTGACGAGTGTATAATCATTTATTTCCAGAAATCTGTCCAAATAATTTATGCTTACAATTAGTAAGCTCGAAAACAAGAGAAGGATAAAGCACATTGCCGATTTCTGACTACAACTACAACATATAGAGAGTCTTGTTATTCTATCGTATCTTCACTTCAGGGTAGGCTAGTCTGTCTGTTTGCTTTGTTCGTGTCAAGACTTTTCTCATGTTGTCAATCTGTCATGTCATGTCTAATGAAACCTACACCACAGCACTAAACACTCGGCTCTCTTGAAATTTCCTCAATAATCCATTTCACAGTTTTATGAATATTATTCAATGCACATCTTTGGCCCACTATTAATTGAATTATTTCTTACAGCTTACTAAGTGTATGCTATATACCAGTAGTTGATGTTCCGAATTCTATTGGTTATGTGATGTATTAAGATTAAATAATATATCTTACCCTTAGCACAGAAAGATCCCACATGCCCTACACTGTTCCTCACTCTCTTACATTCTGCTTTGTGAATATTACATTTATTTTGTCAGAAACAAATGAAACAGTAAACCGCAAATGTTTTTCCCGTCACAACAAGGTTATGCGCAGAAATTGCATATATCTTTGATAATTATTACTGGAAACTTGATAGTTAAAACAAGCTTATAGCTTTTACATGTGACCACATGCTACACAATTTATATGTACATATATTTTTACTATATTTAATTTAATACATTAAAGTTACGTATTACATAATATATAACTTACTTATGGCCGACTTGATATATTATATGTCAAATTAGTGTAATATTGGACATTAGTGCTCTGTCTTCCTATATATCACCGCCTGAGTGTTTACTTACAATTAAGCTACGACGAAGACAGATTGTGCAGTGTAGATTTACTCCTGTGTACATACTTACTTATCTATCTCAGCATAAAGTAAAGGGCTAGTTTTGCAAAAAAAAAGGCTTCCATAGCCATGAATGACGCTTAATGCACTACGTATCACGAAAAGGCGGCCGCCGGTGTCCTTTTACTAACCAAATTTTGTAATCTAATATCTGTATCAGGTGTATCACGTAAAAGTCAGAGTAAAGTGTTCATTTAGTTGAGGGGGCGGTGCGGACTTAGAACTTTCACTTAATTTTTATATCATTATAATTGTCCATACTCGCGTATATCATTGTGTCATAGTCATACTTCGTTTCATCATAGAATTACGAACTGAATAAGTATCCTGTCAGAATAGGGCATTGGCTTGCCATATTTATTTACTCTTGATTATTGTCTCAATTACTTTACGCTCCATTTTCCTTTCAGTCTTTATTACCCGCGCGCATCACTCCAGATACACACACTAGCTAAATAGAACTATGAACATAAATGAACCCACTCATAATAGCTATTTAGTTCCAATACTACGCAAATGGTCCTTTTACGTGGAAATAACTATAGTTGAAATCAAATCTTAATGGCTTTCCTATGTTTCTTACATTTACATTTATAGTTTCTCTTTTTAGTACGGAAGATTCCATTTGGCCCCTTATAGTTTACCTAACTTCAAACTGCGTCCCCCGTCACTGTACAAAAAGCTCTTTACAGAATTCTTCTTGCTTTTTTTGGCAATGTCGGAGGATCAACTCAGCTTTTTCACTCAGCTTTGTGCAAATTGATTTGTTACTTTTTATAAGCAAAAATGAGCGCACACTGTCACTTTTTTCGTAGAAGCGGACCTTAAATCTATTATAGACCCATGACCCTTAATGTGCATTTTTTCCATCTTGCTTTATACAGAGTTACATCAGTGCTAGCACAGGAGCTAATCTTCTTTTTCATTTTATTTGCCATTGTAAAAGCTTGCAATTTTTCTGCATTCTCATCATTACATTGTTAGACGGCTATTGACGCTTGTTCCAACATTAAAGTGGATTTTCTTGGGTTTTACGCGTTCAGAGTCAAACCAAAGCGTAGTACTAAGAAAGCCCTATAGCCTTGGAACTCAAAGGACTAAAATGTAAAAGCCGGTCTTCCATATCACAAGGGAAATCAACGCGTAAAAATCCCCTGTATTTAAATTTTCAGATTTACTGCATTACAACTAATTTTGAGGATGGGATGCTGATCTACTTCATATTTTACTTATAAAATTTTTATTCCGAAATATGATAATTGAAAGAGTGGCATGAGATCATAGATGAAATATATTATTACTTTTAATTTTATTATTCGTTCATACTGTATTGCATAATTATTGCCTATTATGGAAACTTTGATCTTATAATCAAAATGCCAAAATAATATTTTTGAATATGCAAATATTCAAATTAATTGATTCAAGGAGTGGGCCCTACGTCCTCTTTGAATACCTTAATTTTAGGGTGTATACGAAAACCATTGAAATCAACTTGACAGAAATTCTCAGCTACACTACAGTGTAGACGATATTATTAATGCATGGATTAAAAGAATTTGAAAAAATGGGCATTAGGAATTACTAGAAAAGGATCAGCGGAAAATCTAGAAAATACCTGTTCCATTTTAAACTTTATTCAAGGCCAGTCTTATTATTAGGAATTAGAGATCTACTATGTAATGTACTACTAACCTCGTCCACATACTTAATAAATATAATATATTCTTCGTGTTGATATTTTTGCTAGTCATTGTGCTAAACGAGATGCATGGTATACTGACAGTGTACACCGTACATTTGTACCATTGTACCTAACTACCTATTTTACGTATATTGTAGCTCTGTAGAGGTATAGTATTGCAATTTGTTGTATCTCAATAAAATATAGTTTATGGTCAGTAGAATAGTTGGGGCGCGTATATGTCTGGGGTATTTTAACTATTATTAGTATAAAAGTGAAATATGTGTATTCTTTTACTTCATTTGCATTTTACGATTGTAGATAAATAGTATCCGCCCCCGCATTCTGAAATGATACGACTTGTGGCACAGTTATACGTACGTCGTCAGTTTTAAAAATTGCGAACATGTTGATTTTATGCACAAAACACAAGCAAGCATACTAATGGGCACTAAGGAATTATTGTTGGGACACGACGATTAGCATATCTGCAACAAGATATCTACAGGTAGATAATGTAAGAACACTTTGAAGATTATTAGCACAAAGAGAAGCAAAGCGAGTATGCAACTGTGTCACAAGACATTAACATTAATTTACATAGCATAAAGTAGATAATTTAAAATGAAAACAGTTGTTTTTCTACCAGGAGAGTCTCCTGCACATAATATGCCTCTTTCGAAATTAGTGAGAAGTTGCTCATTCTCGGTAGGGATTTACTTACATCATTGTTAAGTGTGGCCGTTGGATAGTTTTTGTGGCCATGACCAGAATGAGAATGGTTGTTAGTCGTTGTGGCACTAGGAGAAAGAGAGGAATGATACGACGGATGAACATTGTACCCTCCAGATACTAAAGGATCGAGCGAGGAATATCCGGGCGGGTAGGAAGGATGATCTTGAGAATAGGAGCGAGGAGGTAAAGGAGGCGGCAGTTCGCTGGAATTATTGTAATCTCCCCATTGCAGTGGTCTTTGACTTGGACTTGTGTTAAGATAAGTAGGAACGGAAGACTGGGCACTTAGAGGATTCCGATGTCGGTTTCCATTTCCAGCAATCCCACCAGACGAAGAAAGATTTCCTTGCGGCACTTGCGGTGGAGTCTGTCCAGGTAAATAAACACCTGGAAACGGCTGAAATGCCACGGAATGATGTGACTGTGGACTCGGGTTGAATGGAGCTGGAGAATGAAGCTGTTAAGTCAAAACCAAACCAAAACCACCAAATCCACTCATTAAATATTAGTAAATCAAAATGAAAATTTCAACAGTTTAAAAGAAAGAGCCAAAAAAGAACAAAGGAAACTCAAGAAAATGAGAAAATCATGTCTTCTACTCTACACTACATTTTACTCCGTAGTAGTAAAGTACTTAATAACAATACGCACCGTCGTAAATCATCAGTGATTGTTTACATTTCAACTTTTAATTCCCTTTTCGTTGGAGAAAACCAATAATTTGCTTTTCCGCCTCATTGACTAAACCCAAATAAATTCCATAACTCAAATTTGCCTTCACATTTCTGGAATAACTTAGCTGAACTCAATTTCGCCCTGCATTCTTATTCAAACAGACAATTGGACTATTCTCAGGTACTTTTGACATATTGACTATACACACTTGATAATGCACGAACATTCAGCAATAAAACAAACCCGTTTATTTTATGCTCTTTGACCTTTATGTATTACTACTTCGTGTGCATTTTACACACATAGTTAGTTAGTTAGCCTTCTTTTGAGTAGAAAGAGCTAGCTCCGTTTGTTTGACTGAATGATCAAGTCTGTTGTTGTGCCCGCAGGTGTATGCATTGCACACAACAAACTTTATAACTAATAAGAAAAAGAGCCATGAACAAGGTGCGTACAGCTTTGACTCTTGACTTCGTCATAATATCATCGATTATTTTATTCTTCTCCTGATTTTTCTATGCCTTCGCCTGCGTACAGTGAACGAGGACATCGGCTAACCACACCAAACGACACAAGAATGAAGTTGTAAAAAAACCAATCAACTGATAAAGTACCTGCACTTGGACTAAGTAATATGTTGTTAAGATCCAAGAGTCATAAAGCACACGAGTTCAACCGATAAGAAAATCATTAACGGTATACGTTGCCTGACAGATACAGCATACGATTACACGAAATGAATGTAACACGCTCCTGCAATAAAAACTACATGACGATGACTTTTGCATTCTTTCAGCCTATTCCTATCATGTTCTTAGATTCCATATAATATTTGACAGCACATGGCTTTTACATTACATCCACAAACCAAAATGCTCCTTTTGCCAGATAAACTTGAAACTTGCATTTGCAATGAAACTGCAACAGTGCAATTTGCATAACTATATAATCCCTAATGTACATATAAAGCCTAAAGAACTCTGATGCCTTTACTTTTCTGTACAACTACATCTTTATCCTTTGTAGATGATCATCATATTGCTTACTACCTTATATTTATTGCATTTATTATGCTTGTCTATACATAGCACAATACATTTATTGCTTTCCATTTCAACTCAAGGTGGAAAAATATGTTCGTCTGACTGATTGCTGCGAGTACACAACACAAAGCTATTAGTCGTACACATTCTAGATGCAAACTATTTTGACTCCTTCTCTGAATGCATGGTCAACCCTAAATATAGAAACTTATATATACCACTAATTAAAATAAACATGTTCAAACATTGTCTTTAATTACCACATAGAATTAACTCATTAACTGTAATAGTCAATGTTTTAAAATTCAGATACAAAGTTACAATTAGAAAAACGCGAAACGCCCCACTAGCCTTCGAGCTCGAAACTTCGACAACTCGAAAAAGACAAAATATTCCAAAATTGTATATTGAGTTACTATTGCTTCATTGTTTTATCAGCAGAATTCATTTGCAGACGATTTAGTTTCAATTAATCCATATAAATGTTTTTCAAATTTTTCTACCTCTCTCTACGCCGTGCGTCAGGCAACACGATTTTTCTATTAATTTTATCTTAACTTAAAGTAGATGTCCCGGTGTCTTTGTTTCATTGCGTTGGTATGTATTTATTTCAAAATTAAGTAAATAATATAGTTTACGCGTTTAGCTACTTAGGTACCGATGGGCTTACATGAGACGTTATTTGTATGCTTAAAGATGTTTGTGATTTGTATTTTCCAAATAAGGTTAAATCTAATTGCATGTACTTACAAGTTTCCAGTTCCATAATTTCTTCCTAAAACTATTACGAAACCGAGATTTGGAATCCACAATTGTTGATGAAGGGAGCGTATCGCCCCAAGGATAATAAAGTTTTTAGCGATCAAAGGAAACTTGAATAATTAAACAGCTGTAGAGCAATCCTACATTATAGCATAAGGGCAGAACAAACATTTGCACAACACTCACAGAAACTCCCACTCACTTAAAAGAATGCTTGATATATAAATAGTAGCACACATCTGTACTAATTAAATACAGAATGAAAAAAACGTGCTAAATTTTGCTCATTGTTATAATTTCAGAAAATGTAAATAAGGGAACGGAACAGACATGTAAATTCTTAGACTCTACTAATGTACTCTGACTATCTATATAATATGTGAACAGAAGTCAAGTATATATAGTTATTTTGAATCCACTTGCAGTTGCACACAAGCATAACATCATTGAATAATATGTTGATGTTGATAGGAAAATAATGGAAGGCTAGATATATGTAGTTGTGGTGTGCGGATAATATTTAATCTTGTAAAATGCAAAGAAGCAGGTATAGGTAACTTATTAGGAACAGATGATAACGTGACACATAAACGTCTGGAAGTGTGGATGTCTTATGATGGTGCATTTTCCATTTCAATTTGGCATCTTTCCTTTTTCTCCATTGCTTCATTTTCTATTTGCATTTTTGCATGCACAAGTTAAGTCAAGTTGAGAGAGTGAGTGAGAGAACGTCAATGTAATGCTGAGTTTGAGTTATTCCCATTCACACAATGACGTTAACTGAGAGCAAACTAAACTACCTAGTAACTAACTAACTGGCTAGCTAAATAGATGCATCTGTGAAACACTCTATTCAAGCAAGACATTAAAACCTACACACTATAGTTGTTCAGAGAGGACTGTTCTAAGGTAGGCTATTTATTCTACACTCAAATGAACTGCATTGCAACTGGAATGGAATGGTCTGGGACTGGATTGGTGGAAACGGTTATGATGTAATCACTATTTGTATTTCTTGCACTTTTCATTTGTAATCCTATAGTAGGCTAATGCCAATAGTCCACACAGTCAGTACAGAAAATTACTGACAGTGATACATTTTATACATAGCCTATGATATTCCGTCCAAGGGTAAGCAATCATTCCACAAAAACACTTGTCGGTAAATACACAGAAGAAAGATTAGGTAAATCTAGGCATAGAAATCTAATAAGTTAACTTCAATCCAACAAATCTTGTACAAAAATTGCCAATCTCCCAGTAAATACAAATCCTAAGTAATAATCCAGCAAAAGTGTTGTATAACTTTTTTCTCTTGATACTTGTAGTTAGCACCTTCAATTGTAATAATTCTGGCACTTGGTTTAAAAGCAAATAAAAAAAACAGGCAAGACTTGCAAATTTTAATATGCCTTATCTGCACTCTTCTATACTACACTGCTATAAAAAATACAATAGAAATATGATGGATGTTGAAAGGAGGAGTGCTCCACAATAGACAAGATATTATTTATAATGAATATTATTACAGCTGCGCTTAATGAATACTAATTATAATTAGGCATTCCTATAATTCTAATGCTAAAAAGCCATAGTACATAAACTTAGAATGCAATTCGTAAGCAAATATTCTTGCGCAATCCCATTATGACATGATATAATGGACTGAGATAAATAACGAGAGTTAATAAACGAAAATTCTATGCTTTATATGCAGAGCATCATAATATAAGACAAGAAGACACATAGCTAGAGGAGTGTATCTCATAATGTTAGTACTAGTACTACTGCTGCTAATAATAATAAAGCAATTAGAAATCCAGTGAAAAAGAAACACACGCATCCTAACGATTTCCAAATTGAAAAGCCCTTTGTTTATTAATGGGAAAATATAAACATTGACATTCTTATTTGGTTGAACAAAGCGAATTTTGTAGATTGCTTTGGCATGTCAGGTCAGTGCTAGTGACTCATAACGTAAACACAAATTAACAGACAGGGAATAAAAGATTCTATTGGAAGAACACGATGTCGTAAGTGTAGAGGTAGTCACTATATATGATTAGAGTCTATCTGTTCATCATAATATCATCATCGTACCACCACCACATGCTTTCTCTTCGTTAAAACCTCAATGTATAAATTATTAGCCTACTTTAGTTTCGCTTCACTTGACATCTATAAATTCAGAGAGGGCAAAACAAAGCTAAGTCGTGATTTTTCAATCACAACTCCGCAACGTCCATCTAACCTAACTACAACCCCCAACACACAAGTGTAAGTGAAATTTAAAAAGTAATGAAAAAGGTTGTCAACACTAAATACACATGTAGTTAGCCATTAAAAGGATTCAAACCGGTATTTAACAATCTATGCTCCCAGATTCCTTTGCACTTCACTCACAATTGCCGTCTGAATTCCAAGATTTAAAACTTTTACCTATATTACTATGTAGCATGTGCTTATTTACTTTGATTACATGAAATTTTTCATCAGAATTCCTCCATACTTTCTGATCCAATGCGAAATGATTATTTTTCAAATATTAACAGATTTTTTTATTGTCAGAAAATTGTTCTCTTGTCATAAAAAAGCAAACAAGTACCATTGGAGATATAAAAACAGCTTCTTTAGCATTCTTACAACTTAAACTTTTTTATTGCCAATTAAACATCTAATCAAAGGTATAATAGATTCTGTGCTTACAATAAACTTGAATAATTATCTTCATGATAAATCAATAGTTGCTTTGTAAAAAAGTTTCATGTCAAGCAACGACTGTTGGAGGCACTTTACAATAGAAAAGAGATCTAATAAAGCAATTAATTACAGTGAGTAGACCCACTGGCCCCAAGAGGTCATATCTCTAGATAGGATATTAAAATACGTGAATATTTATTAGTAGTAGTGTTCTCTTGATTTCGTATCAGCATCATCATACAACAGACGACTACCCTAAACTTGTCTCTTTCACTTTAACCTCTCTTCAATCAAGAAACATAAAATCGCACATTAGCTTTTAAATCTCTACTTTTATATTGCTATTAAAATTTAATAATATGTAGCTTTGACTGTTTAAAATGCAATTTATTCAACTGATCAGATCTCTATTCTTCACTCAACTGGCTTTTTAGTAGCAGCATCACCAGACAGGATTTTAACAATGCAAACATTATTAAACTCATTCCGTTGGAGCGACAAAATGTCTAGCGTAGAATGAAATTCTACGTCTGCAATGTAAAAATCAGAGATGAGTTGCAGTGCAACTACTCAATAAATAATGTCATCCTCAATGGATAGATATACTAATATGTAATGTTTGCTCTACACCACAGCTACACATCAGCAGACATGAATTGGCAAATTGGCATACTTTTATTTGCAAAAAATGCGGTCACACACATACATACTACCACGACCACAACAAACAAAAGACACGACACCACAGCCCTGTGCATCTCTAGTACTAAAACATATGTTGGTTCTAGAAAAGTCAGACAAAGGCAATCAATATTAAAAATCCGACGTGTAATTCGATGCAACTAGCCAAACACCTGAGATGAACCATCGTACTGTCTTTTCTTTTAACTGCCATTATACTTACTCACTCACTAGGATCGTCTGACGCAAAGCAAATAAAACAGAACAGGTTAAACCTTTATTTACAAGTTGTACGTTTACATGTAGGTAGGTACCTAAAGTGAGCATTATAAACAACCACAAAAACAACAACCTAACAATATTCATTAACTTCCAATTTCATTCATTCATCTTTTGCGAACAACTTTGGTAGGCAGTGAAAACCATTACACAAACGAGGCTCAACAAAAGAAAATGTCACTTTACTACAAAAATCCATAGCTATCCTGTTCAATCAAACTTCATCTCTATTTGTAACTTATGAACCAATAAAACAGCTTTATCAAACTCTCATCTCTTTAACTTGTACATACTCCCATGATAATTGCACTGTTCTATTATATACCTATGCTGATAACATTTTTTACGATTGTAGATAGAGCAGATTGTGCCGAGCACAGCTATTTACTTCAGATAATAACTACGAACTAATTTTTAATTGGAATTCACAACATCCCAATGTAATTCAATACATTTCAAAACTTTTCTCTTTAGCATTTTTATGATCCAGTATTTTTCATACCGGTCTTTTACCTGTTTTTTCCTAAAAGAAAATTTCAAATCAAAATTATATTGCCATTACGTGAATTCTCGTTTGTATTTCCATTGCTCATTCTAAACAACACTAGTCAGTACAATACCAATTACACCTAATAATGGTTTACATGTATAATATCATTCACCAAAATATTAATTTATTAGTACTGAACTCTGTCCATATTAAAATACATTTTAAATCCAATTAAAACATGATACTTTTAAGTATCCGACTGTATATCTGTTGTATGTATTTGCGTTGTAATCTAGACTAATAATACTCACCATGACCTAGACATGATTATGCCCAGAATTCCCAAAAATCTGCAGTTAAAAAATGAAAAACAGCTATGTGGTTTAATAGGGCAAACCAGATAAATCTAGCTGTTAGGTAGGCATATCAAAAATGAAATTGATTTTGTAAGACACATCTTTAGAAGTTAGCCATGGGAAGGTTCTCTCTTTCTCTCTGCTAGTAGCATGGCTTTTCTAATGGAAGATGAGCATATGCATAGCTTGTACTTGTGGAAGTTGTCACATGAAAATCAGAAGTTCATAATATTCACATTCCATTCAGAGCCAACTCTTGTCTTTTATTGCCATTTGCTTTTAACTATCTTTCTTTCAGTTTCACCCATGACACACACACATGGCCCATGTTGTTAAATACGATACCCATTTAACTTATCGTTATAGATTAAAATTAGTGCTTGCGACTGCATACACGTACGTCTGTCTACCTTGTAAAATGAAGCGCATGAAATTGCGCCAGTAATACTAAACTAATATTTATTCATCTTCATTTACTAACTAACTCTAGGCTAACCTCGAACTCAATTCTCATCTCATGGTTTCCAAATATATAGCCCACCCTTTGTACATCAGATATATATATATATATACCTATTATGATATATGAATAGTATATAGCTATATATGATTAACAATATGGCAACAAACGCATATTTATTTACCATGACACGACAGGACAGAACCCAATCCACCATTTTATTTTATAATAAACTTTCCCTTGACTTTTGAAGCTCTGTCAAAATTAAGTTATACAGAATTGCTTACACCCATTTAACTTAACTGCTGTTTATATTAGTAAATGTACACGTTTAGTTGATAACAGTAGTAGTAAACTGAAAACAGAGCCCTAAAACTTCTGCTTTAAACTTCCCTTCCATCCACAGATAAATTAGTTGAAGAACAAGGGCATCCTAAATGAAATCTTGCTCCAGAGAATCCTATGCATATCCTCTCAGCCAAATATCACTCAATTTATTTTAATGAATCCCTAAAGACCAACAGAAAGGCAAAGACACGTTTAATGCTCACTGGCAAAATAGACGATACCTAAAACAGTTCTACACAGGTTCTCTCTTTTCTACAATTATATCTCCTGCGTTTTCCGAATATAATCTTAGCACCTACTTCTTTTTTTTTGCCCGACACGTGCCATAAAGGCTTTTTGCATTCCTTCAGTAACAATTTACATAGTACCATTAATACACTACTGTATAATCTATACAGTAGTTTCATATGTGGATTAAGCAGATCATCAACTGCGATCATGAGCGAATTAAATGTAAACATCAACAAAGATTAATCTAAAGCCCTGGAGTACAATTCGGCATTTTCCAAACCATAGTAAATTGCATTCTAAAAGGATATTTTTACCAATCATCGCTCCCGACAAATATCAATTTGTTTCTGTGCAGATACCTATAAGTATAATTTATTTGCGCCTCTGCATGAAACACTCATGACTTCATCTTTAGCAATTTTTATGAGATTTATTTGGCAAAACGAAGGATTCAAGATCAAGTGAATGTTTCTAGAAATACTTAATGGGATTTCTATTGAAAACTTTGAGGTGAATGTTGACAACCAACCCAAGAATATTGGAATTGAGCAACTTCTTACATTTCTCATGTATTTTTATCTATATTAAACTTTTGCAAGGAGTGAGCTTCAGACTTCCTGTGCGAAGGTTAAATATCAATCTTAATGACCTAAATAGAGCTAAAAAACTAAAAAATATATGTTCCAAAATTGTAAGTTAGCATTGCTGTTACTTCACTTCCTACTTATGTAAGCCAAAATCTACAATCTACACCACGTAATAATAATCGTTGCAGCGTATGTTGGTAGTGCATCAAAGATAAAGTGCAGCAGAGTACAGATTTTCTTCCAACATTAATATATATACATACTTTTAATGCTTATCTCTAATAGTTATATTTAATAGCTAATAGAGATGATGAGGCTTTCAAATACTATGATAAGTAACCCTACACATACATATATGTTTATAAATGTCTCCAATGTCACTATATAAATACATATGTTACGGCACAGAGATGTTGCCTTGTCTGCTTTGGGGTCCCACAACAGAGACTTTCTGACTTGCCTTGCTCTTCTTCAGTCTTCCTTCGTGCTCAGACTGCATTCCAAGAACTGCATAATCGTTTCTTGGATTTAGAAATTTCTCGATGCATTTGAGTACAAGTACTGAAGTACTAACTAACCTAACATTAATCTTCGTAGCAAGCAACTGGCGACTTAAATAATGCTACCAGCATAGCATAAAGTTTGTAAACATCTAATTAGTTAAAGTACCTTCTAAAACTAGATTTCCCTAAGTATCCCACGAAGTCATCACTAAAGTACACAGAGTAGCACGATAATAGTTATGAATCTTATCTGTGTCTAACTTTTATGCTATTACTTTGATTATTTCCAAGAAAGCGATAAATGTATGTGTATATCTCCATTTTGTATATTCATTGTATTCAACTTACTTTTTTTAAAGATGTATTTTGAGTTTTGTGTTAGTTAACCAATGACAGTTGACCTATTTGTTAAGATACGAGGATGCATTTGTCAGGAAACGCATAAAATGCAAATTGTATTTCAAACTGCAAGACTATTTAGACCATCAGTGAAACTATAGAATGAATTGGACCTCAATTCGATAAGATGAAGATGGAAAAGAGAAAAATACAATTTCTTTGCTATAAGGAAATGTCAAATGTCGGGAGGGAAACACGACACAAGTTATCCACACTAGCTTTAAGAGTACACAGTAGTAGACACTTTAGTGAAAACTGTCGGTGTTGTCATTTAAACTAGAAAAGTGCTTCTTTCTGTGTTGTCTTTTGGTGTGCCGACGGAGCGTTGAAATATTTACTCCTCTTCTATTTTAAGTTTTCGAATGTCAAACATTGAGAATTGAGAACTGCATCCTTCACTCGAATTTTCTCTTGCTCATGCTCCTTGTGCATTTGAATCTATTCTAATCTTTCTATTCATGGGACACAAATGAATCCTTAAAACGCAGTTTTAAGGCTCATTAATTTACCAACCTAGCTACAAGCTTCTAGCCAAACTAATAAATTAGATTATTTTTTAACTGTAAATCTTGGAAGAGGATAATATGACGAATGTAGTTGAAATAATAACCTGCGTCTTATTCACATTCATGAGATCTACTCGTTTTTTTAAGTTAAAACGTGACATCATCCATGCAGTTAGAGATCCAAAATTGAGACAAGTATTTAGTATGAGATCCTCTTCATCACTCTAATCTATTTACCTACATTTACAGATGTAGTTACTGATGGGCGGCTACGACTCTGCACACCACAATGAAAACCATAGTCTACTGCATTGCAGTATTTTCAAAGAAACCTTGAGACACATACTGAAGACATAATTTCACTTCTTAGAGCCACCCTCATGTCTCATGCACTTTACATTACTTGGCAAAAAAATTCCCGCCATGAAACCACTTAGAGTCGACAACAATAATAAACAACAAAATCAACCCACCAGTCACCAGACAATTCATACCATACATTCCAAATGCTTGACTAAAATCTCATATCCTAAAATATCCACATTATATCGGTACCACTAGAATAGATGCAACAATAAGCTATCTAGATTAATCCACTTTAAAAAATGTTCTGTCAATAGTAAATGCCAGCCATTATCCCATCTTCAGGATAATTAAATACCGATAAGATATTGAAATACAGATATCTCAACCAGTTTATTAGCAACCTTAAAAGGATCATCGATCGCTACGTAGCATTTTGAATGTTAAATTCGGAACATAAACAATTAGCTTTCCTAACTCTAACTACTTTATAAGGAATAAAACGTGTTACAATGATGGACATTATATTAACTGATTTTTTTAGTCCAATTGTGGTTGTAAAATTATATTAAAAAACTTATTGGCAGAATTGAGAAAAAGTTTTACATGCACTGCCACATATGGTAAGGCTTGCTACAAAATAGGGTACAAAGCAACACAGATATTATGTAGCGATATAGGAAAACGACTTTTTTTGACTTTGTGATAGTGCTTTTCTTTTTCTATGAAATCTTTCGAAGGGCCGTGTTAGCCCGAAACGGAAGCGAATGTCATTGACAAAGATTCATGTCTGATGTCTTGACAGTGACACTTGAACGTAATTTATAACAAGTAAATAATGCACTATTAGATATTACACAAACACGTCGTATCACATTAAAAGTTGTACTAGGCTCTTGTTGCCTTGTAGAAAGCAAATGTAAAAAAGTCAAGTTTGTCGTGTCATTAAAGATACATCAGAGTGTAAAAGAGATTGAAAATCCATCTATTCAAAGAGTAGTGTCAACGTCACCTTGAAGGAGGGAGGGAGATGAAGACGAACATGAGAAACATCTTTCAAATGATAAAAATGATAAACTGCATTTAGCTTTCTTCCTCCTTGCCCTATACACAACATCCCTACTTACATGCGATACAAATAATAGATGATAGCCAAGGTAAAATTAATGTAATAATATTGCATGCCATATCTTCATGTTTTTCTCTCACGTGCAACACTGTGACTTTAGATATCTACCAATAATATTATAGCGATCAAATATCTTCCAAACGTTTTATTTCTATGCTGCATTCAATTACGATATCTGAGATATCTCTATCTACAGGTTCAGCATACTTCCAGTGTCTACTGACTTGCAAATTTAATTTATATGTTGCATTGTAAAAGTAAAAAATGTGACCTCGTCTCCGAATATTCAATACTGCTCTGAAATTCACGACATTTTCCATTGTTAGCAAAGGATATAGCTCCGAGTTAAGTACATCGACAATGTGTGAGATTGGATCATGTTTTGATTTAATCATTTCTCCTGAATTCATCATGTTTTTACAGTTCAAAAATAAAATGCTTTATATCAACAGGATTAAATTGATTGTAACTTTTTTGGCTTATGAAAAATGAAATTTGAGTGTTGAGAAGGAACTCCAAAAAATATTACATATAGAACATGTAAAAATGAGGACAATTGGGATTGGTTTATATAAAATGAAAGCTATGGTCCACGATGTTATGTGGTACGTGCCTTTAGCTGCGAGTGTTTACTCCACAGAACTGTACAGTGCTCTGCAGGGTCCCATTCTCCCATTGAAATCCACAATAAACCATTAGGAAGTGTAAAACGCACGTAAAAAATGAAGTCCCCTACTCCTTTATGTACTACTCTCTTCTGGCTTCACTCTTTTATTCTCAAGAGCCATAAATAAAGGGAAATAAAAATGTGATATAGGGGAAGTAACATAAATAATCAAATGAATTCTTTTCTCCTTTCACACCGACAATCCACGGTGCGTATGATAAAATAAAAGGAGTAAGTAAGTAGGTACCTACGTTCGTAATTCACGACAACAGACTTACTTATGTAGAAAATGAATGGACATAATAAAATTATAACCTATAACCTACAAAACTAAAGAGATGTTATGTGTCCTGCCTTAAAATCCTATGACAAATGCATTTCCTTTTGTTGAAAGTGCATTTTGTGGTGGCAACGAAAGAATAGGGAGAGATACAGAGAGATACAGAGAGAGCAATATTGTGCAATGTGCATACACACACGCCATGATCATAAACATACATGAATATAACGGGAGCAGGAGTAGTAGCAAGCAGCAGAAGAGGGGACACAAAAAGAGTTCACGTCGCATTTGATTCAATGACAATATTTAGCAATTTGCATGGAAAGTGTAAAATATGGGTGCCATTAATCCCATTATTAGTAAGAGCATGCTGTGAAGTTATTGTGCTGTGAGCACTTACACCGCCGTGACTTCCACTCACTCACTCCAACCAACCAACCAACAACAATAGGGGAGCTGTTGTCCCTTTGTAAATACTCTCACTGTATCATCATCTCTCTCCTTATGCAAAATAGCTAAAAGTAGAAAATGAAATGACACTCACTCAAACAAACTCAACCACAAAATCACGGACAATGGGACACACTTTACTCATCACCACACTCACTACTCCGTAACTCTAAATCCATTACAATCCTCTATTTTCATTCTAGACAGGGAATTGAATAAGAGATGAGACGCTCTCTAAACTTTACTCTTTGCCCACAGAGAGATCCTATGTATAAAGGTTACACTTTTAGATAATCCATTTACTGAAGTGCACATTCTATCTTTTATTAATTGTAAATTGTAACCAAGCCTTTCTGGCCACAATTCACTATTGTGTATCCTGTTTTCCATTTCGTTGGTGTGATAAAAGCTACAAAACAATTTTAACTAACACTCTGAAGGTGCTATACTACATATTGCTTTATAATTAAGTTTTCTCTTGCGTTTATTCATTCTCATCTCGTCCTATTCAATAATTCATCCATAAATCCATGTCAGAAGAGAACATATTTAAAGTGAATCTCTCCTTGCCTCTTTCACAATTTCATTAAATATTTTTTCTTGTTGGATTTATAGACTTATTATATTAGTCATACGTATATGAATCTACACACGTAATTTGCTGCAGCACTCTTACATATAAAATTCGTCAAAAGATTCACTAACAAGAGATTCATATACTATTCAATGATAGTTATAAGTTATAGGGTTATAATTATATGGTTTGTGGTGCACAGGGTGTAGCCTATACCACGTGTCAGCGTTATAGGGTTAGAAACCCCAAAATTAGAAAAGTGTGAATGTCGAAGGGAAGAATTAGGGAAGGAAATACGATCGAGATTCATCGTTTCGATAATGTGAGCTAGAGATCACGTCAGTTTGTGGAGTTACTCTAATATTGATGCTGAAAGGTCTGAAATAGTGTTGTAAGTTGTAATTAACAATAGCAATCCACGTGCGTTATTGGTAAGCTCTAATATTTACAATTTGGTCTTTTCAAGCCGCTCTCCTCTTCAAAGCATGACACTTGTACAGTGAATGAGCCTGAAGGAGAGTTTAACACTCTCTAATAGATCACTCCATTCATTCAACTCATTAATGCTCTGACAATTTACAAATCCACATCCGCACGGCATAGCTATTATAGAAACCTCGGAACATCCGCAGCTCATCTCTTCCTCTTTCCCAGTCTCTCTCTACACATACAGACACGCAATGATGCAGGACCCTGTCAAGTCCACAGTAGTGCACTGTAGTTGATGCAAGGCACATTTGAAAACAAGCATTGAATTAACATCAGACAGACAGACAGTAGGAAGGAACTTGCCATTATTGACTCTTGTGGCATCATATGCCATGCCAGCCAAGCTAAACCATGTGCCCTGTCAAGAGAAGCCCATCAATCCATTTCCATTCCACTACTAACTTCCAAATCTACTCTCTTCCCCTCTCTCTAACTTCAGTCAACAAAACAAAATAGCAGTTAGCATTACTGTAGCATGAAACACAATACAGTTACGAATATAAGGCAATACTTAGACAAAACGTCAGTCTCGACATCCATCCCATGTACACAACAAGATGCAATAGTACCCACTATATATAAACGAGCCCCCAAAACCATTTCGCACTACAATCGTAATAGAATAACTACAACTCACAGAATTATACTCAAAGCTATTCACTCATTATCGCCTATATACTATACACGCATACTCAATAACAACTGTGTATGACAACTCCATGTCAAATTAAATATTATCTTTCAGTTTCAGCCGTTTAGGGGCAACTCATCCAAACTGGGTCTCTGCCCAATTTGCTCTCTCTGCTAAATAGTACACATGAATTGTCAATGAAAATTAGCGGACCCATAAGACTAATACTCGAATTTATATCACTGCATCTACAAAACGAACTAATAATCTTAACAATTTTGAATTCTGACTTTTGTGCTTATTATTATTGAGGATCAACCTATCTACATTATTATATGAAATGACAATATTCCGAATTCTAATAAAATTTGAAACGGAACTGTACACGATAAATAGAATTGATTTTCATTTTACTATTCTGATTATTCTGTTACTTTTTTTTACAACTTTTCCAGTTCCGAGTTTCGATAGTCGAACGAAGGCAATAAAAACTATCTGTTTCGTTTCAATAGCATGACAAAGCTATATCGATAAAGTCAATTTCTATAAATCACGTTTAACTAATACTTGATTTTTTATCATTGTATACTGCAAAAATGTTTTGATTGAATGAGCACGACTTTTTGCTAATTCATAATCCTTTTATGGGGATATGAATACTAGCTGGAGAGCCCCTGGAACTAAGTTCATACGTAAAGTGAAGTGAAGTACCTAAGTATGAACTATTTAGTAGACATGGGCAGAAATGCAATTAACAATGTACTAATAAAGTGCGTCGGTCTCTTTAATCTTGGGCTTTCCCTACACCTTGTAAATGCAAATATGGGCGTGTTGTGATGTGACTTAAATTAAAGTGTCCTGTCTAAGCCAAGAAAAGTGACTATTCAGCTATGCACTGTAAGATAGCTCTTGTACTACATTCACTGAGTTATGTCATGTAGCAAGTTCCATTTGATAGGACAATAATAAATGTAGAGCTACAAACTATGTTAATCCATGAGGAACTTTTGTATTTTATTAAATGCCACACTCAGCTCATAAAACACACGAGGATTGCTAGAGAAATTCTTTCGGTTCAACTTTACGATAGTAGAATCTTAAGATCATTACTTGCGATTTACACAGGTATATAACTTTAAGGTTTATTTACAATCTGTCCAACATTCCTGTTCCGGGTGGCACCTCTCTCCGGGCCTAAAATATTTATTCAATGTAGCAAGGCATGTAATTTCCCGAATCTTATTGCTTTATGCTCTTGTTTTACGTTTCTCAGATCTTTGCCCCATGCACACAATTCTTGAGTGAAAAAGAACTAATGTAATTCGGGATTTTGAACCATAAGGAAACACTAAAAGTTCCTTCCCCACCTACACAATGCAATTTCTACTTGTATGACATGTAATTATATCACTTCATAAATATTCACCTTTTCCTTAGCCCTTTAGCAAGAAAAATTCCTTAATATATTACCGTAATACTTATAAAACTTTTAATGCTGTAGTTAAATCTACGTTTGTTTTGCCTTTCTGAGAAATCAATTATACCTTTTCATTAAGCAACTACGCAGTGTGGTATGGTATGACCTAGCAATAAGGATCTACTCACAATTCAGTGCTAACCACTTAAATCCTATAATATTTTCTCTACACTTTGCCAACATATAATTAAATGCACTTACTGAGCAATGCTCGCTAAAATGGATTGTTAGTTTAACCGTGTCGGAAATGTAGTTAAGTAGTCACCGGAAAGCTAGATGCCAAAATAAATAAACACGGAACTTTTCCGAACACATAATATATCGTCGTTGTTATCTCTAATGTGCATCAAATATCTCAACTCTATGTCAATATATGTACAGCTAATGACTGTTTAATAAACAGAATTTAGTATTTCCTTCGAAAATAAAACTTTCATTGCAAATAAAAAAAAATCCTGAAAATAAAACCCAAGTTGTAAAGTGATAAGCATAAATATTCGTTTTATTATATCGTGCTATCGTTTACTATAATATGACTGTTTTACCGTTTCACCTAAATGTAGAATTGAATCAGGAGGACACGCATATAGAAAACTGGAATGAAGTAGAAAAACAGATATCAGATAGGAGGAAACACACAGAGTGCAAACGAGTCAGCGATAATTTCATCGCATGTCTTGACAAACACGAAGAGAGCCAAAAACCCCGAGAGCATCAAACACGTTCCTTTCCCAACTTTCCTTGCGTTTCCTCATTCCAATCTTCTCCTATGATCCCTATCACTATCTCCCTCCTCATCTCATTTTATTTCATTTTCCTACTTTATTTCCTTTCCTATAATTCTGAGAGAAAAAATCCTTGTTTCATCTGGAATTATATACAAGGGAAATCAAGCGTGTAGCATTTGCAATAGTAGAAATATAAGATAAGAAGGGAAATAGTGTAACGAAGCCAGTGCCTGCAGTTCTAATCAAAATGAAAATAAACAAATTGACGCGAGACGAGGCGACGACTTTATACACTTGTTGTCAATCGCATCCAGTCATTTGATCTCATTTCATAGTTCAGATGTCAATGCACGCTGCATTAGACACACACACACACAAACTCGTACTGTACATACAGTTACATTATATCTCCTCCATAATATATACGACACTTTAAGTAAAGATGCCACTTTACTTTACTTCTTCTTATTATGACTAAATATATATAGATCTCTCTCGTAGTTGTTTAAGAATATAAAAATACAAAATGTTCTACAGGGAAAGTAGGAAGGTTTTGGCTGTCTTGCAAATGCAATGCAATTAAGTTCATCCAGTCTCCAAAACAAAAACATCTCTTAAATTGAAAATCTTCTTAAAAGCCGACCAAAGGAAATCTGATCATAATGCACTCAGCAGCCACTCCCTTCGTGTGTACAGACTCACACTCTCGAATAGTCAAACCATGCGATCCCACAAACTAAATTACGACTCCCATCTGCAACTAAATTAAACTTGTATTTACGAAAGTACTACTACTAGATAACCTCATATAGCTCATTCAGACACACACACACACACTAATACATTAAAGGATAAGAAATGCTACATCCAGCACATGTTTATATCATTCGGTTAAGGAAATAATTAATTTTATCTCTATCTCCATCCATTCCTATATTGTTTCATCCTATTTTATCTCAGTGTGAGTGAACTGCACTTGCACTGCACTGATTTCATTATCTTAATTGGGAAACAGACTCCGGAGTCTCCTGCATCGTCATCGCCTATTTTTATTGTTTATTTTTCAATTACTGAAACTCGACGTCTGTCAATATTTTTTTTATCTAAATCAGTTTTTATTTAAGATTGATACAATTAGGTAAACGGAACAGTGGTTGGTAAAATGTAGTTGAGATTCACTACGCAAGAAAACGACATTTTCACGAATATCTGCAGATCATTGAAGCTCCTGCAAAGAAATTCAAGTCAAACCAGATTTGACCATATGGAGAATGATCCTACAGAGGATTTGATCCTAGAGAGCACATCTTCCCTCCGCACACACACATTAGTTAAAACTAAAGCAGATGGGAAGATGGGATTATTGTATTAATATAATGATCATGGACTGTTATACATTGACTATAGACTTTTGGTGTTATGTTATAGAATAATAGGGTCGGCTAACAACATAAAGAACCTCGACATACGCACACAACACACGCACGAAGTGAAAGGAAGCAGTTCACTCGGAATATTTATTACTTGTCCTCCTGGAGATTCTAAATCACCGACCAGTTTTCCTGATCATCTTCGAGCTTCCCCTCAAACACTTCGGCTAAAAGTTTCGTCACATAGTTCAGTTACTACTTACTTATATTATCTACTACTGTACACTGCACAACAACTGCACACTTGGATCGCATGCAGACAAACTCTCGAGATTTTTTATAGCTTTTGGACCAGAATCAACTAGGTACCAAATTCGCTCCGGGTGGTAATTTAAAAAGATTATCTTACGGAAGGAGACTTTGGTGCAGTGTAACTGAACTCAAATCAATTTTAGCATAAAAAACGATTACAAGTGAATACTGTATGTCATAAATATCACTTTGCTGCGTAAATACTTGGAAAATATTACTTTCTAAACTGACAGTCCTAAATACCACTATAGGTACCTAATCTCTCCATCCACCGAGTATCTATATACATTTCAGTTTTTAAAGATATACGTATTCTTAATGCATATATGACTGTAGCAAACATAAATCGCAATTGAATTTGAGTTAAATCCTAAATCAGCAGATAGGAAAGCACTCTGAACATTTTTATTTCCATTTGTTTTCTTCCTTAGCCTATCGATTCCTATCGTTTGTCAATCTCCATCATGCAACTTACTCTGTGCTACAAAGAAACTAAAGTTACGCATCTAGTAAAAAAAATGTGAAGGCAACGCCCGGGTTATGGAACTTGAGCATTGGGTTTATTTTCGAGGCAAATCAAAACAAATGACTCTTCTCTAGTAAATTAACTACCTCTGCTAACTGGGCTCTCTGTTCTCTTCACCAGAATTTAGCGTAGAGAATCAGAGTTTTCAGTCAGACGCAACAACTCGAGTCAATTACAACGAACAATGACTATATACATATACATATAGCAGTCGAAACAATTATTATATATACTCATTATTATCCTCTCTATTGTAGAATGTGACTAGGGTTGCCGCTCTTCTCTCATCTCAGTTTTGGCAGTCTAAAGTAACAGAGCCACCGAATTGAAAGACTCTCAATTGAAATGAAAGTGAAATGAATTCACAGAGAAAACAGTAAATATTAATTAAGAAATACATAGGAAACCATTGAAAGAATAAATCCAAAAAGTGATACTGAAGAGAGAGACTATATAGTTAAATTAAGTAAATACAAGAGCATCAACTCGATGCAATAAAGTTTCGCATCTCCAATTTAAAAGACAGACGCATGCACAAGAGATATCTAACTCATGTTAGCTCACTCACATTCGTAATCAAAATCAAATCAATTCAGTTAACTTTATGTAGAAGTTAAAAAAAAATGCCCTCTGATGACTCCTATAAAAAATCAAACTAAAAACTCTACGCTACACAATTATAATTATTGTATATATATCTATTATGCGTTTGATTATACAATGCACTATATAATATTACTGAGTACATTAGACAACAATGGAGTGCCAAATTAATTTTATAGCATAACAAATAACTATAAAACTTGAATCAGTACAAAGAGACACTAGAGAAATGATGATGCAAATATATCTTTGCTTACTTGTAAATTAGGCGAAGACTGTCGAAAGGTTTTCATTTGACATTCAATTTTCTTGAGTCCTTGCTGAGCTTTCTCAAAGTCATTCATATCACGAGGATTCTGTGACACCTCGTATCTTTTCCATAGCATTTCCACATCTGCAGCTGCTTTGTCACGCATAGCCTGTAGCGTACGTAATTTGCTACCTTGCATCTGAAGCTGGACATCTTGCTGCAATTCAAAAAACCACAAAATCATCATCAGTCATTCAAATTATATTTCCTCAGAGTTAAACCAAAGAAGAAAAGCCAGGAACTTTGATAGAAAAAAAATCTTTCTATTCGTCTCCAGCTATAAAACGAAAATTGAACTGCATTTACTTAAAACTATCTTTATTACAGGTGTATGTCTTATGTGTCTGTATAATTTATTAGTATTTTCATAGACATCAGATCATGTAAATCCCACGTCTGCACTATCAAAGTACTTTATTTGGACTATATTATATCATTAGGATGCAACGATCGTATTTAACTTCCCGTCCAATTATCTAACGACTTAAGTATAGAGTAATTTACAATTTATAGCTGAAATAGCATTAGCTTATTTGCATTTGAGGCAACGCAGACGGCTGCACGTTCCTTCCTTGCGTAGAATAGTAAATAACTGCAAAATACAAAGCAGTCAAGACAGAAATTCGAACCGAGCCCAAAAAACATCATTCTATGAAGGCAGAGAGAGAGAGAGAGGAATTAGGGATGTAAATACCTAATACTAATACGTTCTTTACAACAGTACAACTCCATTTCATTGTAGATGCAGCATAATGCATTATGGTAATAAAACCAAAGAAGGTAACAACAGCGCTGCATTAGTAATCAGTCGGGAAAAACATGATCAATACATTAAACTCTTCCATTCCAAAAGTTTCACACACAAATCCCACTCTTGATATGTACTACACGTAGTCCACCACTGGATTTTAACACTAAATAACAATGGCTCTTTGTGAATTCAGCGTTTCTTCCTTCCGTCACGAAATTCTCTGCCTCAAGATCCTTCTTATACTTACAAACAACCTATAAGACATAACACCTAAATGAATTATTCAACCGTTTATACACATGAATAACATATACTACCTACTTCAAAAAATATACTTCTGAATAGAATAAATGTTAGCGTTTTCAGTGAAACTCGGGATGCTGTGAAACATCCCAGTATGCATGAATACACAGAGACTTTGCTAGGTTTTAAAAAGCTAATAGCTGCTTGAATATACAATCCCATCCATTATGGCAGAATTCTATGAAAAAAAGTTACGTTTTGAAACGACTATGGTTAGTTGCAAAAATAATGGAAATTCAAGTTTCAATTTAAAATATTTCCTTAGGTAGTAATCAAATCTAAACTATTTTCAATGAATTTGTTAAATAACATATTATTATTTCATTCGGATTCTGTAAGCAAACCAACCATTGACTAAGTTCAAGTAAAGAATTGTATGTGAATTCCTCCCGAGTGGCGATTCCTTCCGATACAATTCCTCCCGGTTGCAATTCCTCCCAATTTTAATTCCTCCTGACATTACATTCCCAAACTGATAGGGTGGAAGACTAGGATTAGAGCAGGATTAGGATTAGGAAAACGAAATTGATCGTTACTATTAATTATATTTTTGTCTAGTTAACTAATAGTAATGCGCAGAGAGTCTAAGTGGAATTGCACCAGGATGAATTACAGTGGAGTGGAATCGCAACTCGGTAGGAATTACTGTTACCGTTTCATTAGTGTTTGAAAAAGGGAAGAATAATTGTTGTGTTTTAATACACACGGTTTTTTAAAACTATCCTGAGTTTCAATACAAACGGTAACATGTAGAGAGAGATAGAATTCACTGACTTGACTATATTCAACTTGGAGGCACTACAATGCAAACAATCGCAAGTAGGTAAATACTTTAGCTAGAACCTAGTCTGAAATGTAAGTCCAACAATGGGCAACAAAGGGATTTGCATAACCTCCATCATCATCCACCATCCCTTTTCTTTTCACTTGTCGAATATTTTCAGCTATTTTAATTTAGGTGTGCTTCGTGAATTTACAGTTTTTGTTACCTTAAAAATTCATCTGTATAAATAATCTATGTTTGGGACTTAACTGTCCTTCGCTTAGACTTAGTCCATGCAGGATTAGCAATAAGAGCGAACAACAAAAGTCATTCATCAAATGGCATGCTATAGAGGCAACAAGAAGTGACAGTGTTGGTAAAAGATTACCTACACACTTACTGATATTTTTCAATTGGTTAGCATATTACACGCTTAGCTTTTCTGTTGTTTTTTTACCTTGTGCTCTGTAATAGTATTACGTAGTTGTTTTAGTAGGTAATCCGAACATGCTTGGCTTTAGCTATGTTAATGTAGAGATAAATCAAGAGAAGTCATTATGTATTCTCACTGTGTGAATGAAAATCATTAAACCAAAGATAAATGCTGCAGCTAGAGCTGAGCATAATATAGGAACATGTATAAAAAAAATCCTTAGAATGCACCTAAGCGAATTCTGTTCGCTCTCGATGATCATGCAAAACAAAGAGTCCTTTATTCTGAACATTTTCTCAAAGCCATTCCATTAAAGAAAACCTACACTTAACAAATGTACACATACACACCTCCATAATCTAGCGTGAGCTAAATGAAGAGATTCCGTTGATGTACAGCCTGTACCTTTTTTTTCATCCCTTCCCTAAACATAACAAACAATTTGACCCAATAAGCCATTTGTGCTCTTCATTTTCATTTTCAGTGACGTCTCTTTCAAAATGCGGCACAGATAAAAGAAAAATTGTTTACGTTACGAAAAGATATTTCGGCTCTGCTAACTGAATTTACATACCAACTTGAATTCACTGCTTTTAATATTATCTAGATACCTAAACTCATAATTTAACATCGTCATCAAGAACTCTGCTATCTTCTTCAGTCCTCTTTTCAAACTATTTATGAACAGTAACATTTTCTAGTGCTCCTTCACTACAGCTCATATATAAAAAATATCATCTATCTATCTGTGTCCCATTTTAAAAACTTTTCCGTTTATTTAATTCAAATATTGTGTAGAAAAGAAGAAAACCAGAATGAATCAACATCTTTTCTCACATTTTTCATCGAGTTTTACATTAGCTTACTAAAGTACATTTTTCTTGTTAGCATTCTGAATTTTTGTCAGTTTCTAACGTTGTTGGAGAGCTGCCGCCGCTCCTTCTCTCTTGTCAAGTCAAACTCGTGGCAATCGTTTTATCTCCACATGAGGCAATGTCATGAATGAAGATATCATTCAACCTTACGTAGCGGCACTCATACTGCTGTTAACTTGAGTAAAAATCTACTCATTAGTCAATTTCCAGTTAACTAACTAGCAATTCATATTTTACAAATCAAATATTCATAAGTAATAATCGAATAATAACAGTGAACTTTGACTCTACAACTAGTAATTCCTACCCTCGACTAACAACTAACAATTATTCATTTACGAATTATCAAACGAATGAAACATCTTAGAGAAGTTCTTTAATCAGCAATTAATTTAAACACTTTGAAATCACTAAGTCATGAGTTCACTAAGTCATATCAATTTAAGTGCGTTCTATAAGGTAATTTCAATTCCCTGCATATTATTGTAGATATCGTTTCTATGTTTATGATCATCATTTTTGGGCAAATTCACCTACAAATATTTTGTAGTCAGTAATATTATTTTAGACTACAAATTGCAAAATGGCGCAAAAGAGATTTGTTACTAATAAACTAATATAATGAGTTTCCTTTATTTTCTGCTGAGGAACATACTATACGGAGGAACTGCAACTGGGGCCCAATTTGTCATGAAATGTATAGACATTTATTCTAGTCTGGTTGTTGGACTCGTTTGACTGTATTAACAAAGCCGAATCACTGACCAAATATTTCACTGTCAATTTCTGCGGCATGCAAACAGTAAAAACAAGTATGGGAGTGACATTAAACCATTTATAGTTAGCGGTTTGTTTTGCACTCTCTCAATTCCTTGTTTGCTGAAGTAGGAAGAAATGAATACACATGGCACCTTTAAGCTATCATTACTACATAATATTATGGTTCTTATATTCTACTACCGGATGCATCCATTTTCCATTTTATGTTGAAAAGTATTGCAAAACATTTTTAATATTGAAATGGTCCTCGTATATTAAACAACTGTAGTAGTTCCAGAGTTGAAATATTTTACATTATAAATTCATTCCACTAACTAATCTTATTAATGAGCATAAATTATTAATTCTTTCTTTTTTTCAGATTTTTGGGAATTTTTGTAGGTTGTTTTATAAACGCTTGTTTCCGCACAAGCACCTCACTTTTCTTCCACTAAAAACATAGAATTAATTCAGTTCATTATTTTGCCAAGCATTCCTATACATTGTCCCTATTTGTACTTAGATTCACTGTAATGGTTCAGTAACACTGAGTCCTCCGTTTCGTATTTTATTTTGCTCTCCATCTGCACAGATCTACACAGAACTGTGTTTCGTTTGCGAGATTACTTTTTTAGTAGAGGTTCTCTAGTTAAATAAGAGTACTCTGTTCTTTGGCGTCTTGCCTTATTTTCTTTACGTAGCCATCCATCTTAATCCTTTCCTATTTGTATGCGTAACATTATTCACACTGTTCTCTATGCAGAGACTGCTACACAGTGCTCATAGTTCATACTGACATAGAAACTCGGAGTTACAGTATTTCCCTATTGCCTCCAGTTTTAATTTAGACAGAAGCAAAGTGTCTGTGTACAACAACTACGTGTACATCTACATCTGACTTGTTCTTTAATATTCCTAAGAAAATTGGCCAAGAACACTGTCGCCACGACGTGTCGTTCTAAGTCGATACGATTGAATGAAGATACCGCCAAAAGTTCTGTGTCTACCTACAACGTAAGCCAAAAGTTGGAACACGAGTAGTTAGCTTTCATAATATTCTTTATAGGGAAATATGAAATTAATCAAAGAGTATTAAGTCAGCAAAGGAGTCTACTCCACGAGCCAGTGTATAAAAGTCAAGTCCCTATATCTAGAAGACTAAGGAAAGGAAATGTATTATAAAAAACCTGTAAAATATGTTAGCCATTCGTTCCGCTATTATATGGTTAGTCAAGATGAGAAAATGAGAATGAAGGGAAGAAGAGGATGTGTTTTCATCGCTGTCTTATAAAATAAATCGTCGAACATACTAACCTCATAGCCCAAAGAAATCAAATGAACTTGTCTACCTTCTTCTTCTTCTTCTGAATCTCCTGGCTTATTGTTAAGGAGTTATTTGCTTGCTTTATTTTTTTACGCATCATTTTAAATTAAATGAGTTGAAATTCGTTAGTTTTACGTTATTATAAGGTGTGGAGAAGAGGGAGTAGCTCGGAGAGGAGGAAGATATTATGCTCATAGGAAATAATGATGATGCTAAGAAAACCTTGAACTCTGCGCTACAGTTCAATTCATTTTATAGTTGATGTGTCCCTAATAAAGAAAGAAGACGGTCAGAGAGAGGAAGTCAAAGTCAAGACTAGAGACATGAGCATAATGACTTTGTGTCTGAATTGCTTAACTTTCTACATAAATGGTTCTGTTCGGCTTGACTTGTTCTTTGGTTATCTCTTTATAAGTCAAAGGATTTGAATGGAGGAGTCTTACATTGACTGGAAGAGGGGCAGTGACACGTTCATTAGGAGTTTGCATATGATGCGGCCGAGCACCATTTCCACTGATAAGGCCCACCCCAGGCATACTTATCATATCTTGCGGCTTCACCGTCAAAGTTACGTATGGACCAGCAGCTGAAAAACAAAACAAAAAACTTTCATTAGTTAAAACTCATCTGAAAGAGAAAAATTCTGAAACTTCACCTAATCTTTTATGTTATAATCTGTGAGTTTCTTCTTTTTTCACTAAATTGCCTGTCCTATGAAGTTATGTGTGTGTATACATCTAATGGCAATAACATTTAAAACATTTCCTGACACATCTTCTTAGGCTTGTTTACCTACCCACTAGCCATGAATCATCAAGTCAAAGTCCAACCGTGAGAAACTAATGTTTTTTTCTTCCTCCTCCTCCTCGTGCTTTAAATATTAACAAGGACTAGACAAATCGTCAGTCTACAACGAATCCCACGTTTAATTATAATCTTTATTTTGTCTAAATCCCGTACAGTACATGTCCTACATAACTTGAATAGCATAAAAGAGGATTTTATTTTATCGTTCGTCTACATATGAGACTAGTGTAAGAAGAAAATGATTAATAGCCTATTTACTTTTGTTTGTAGACATTTGTAGCATTTTTTATTTTGACTGCCCATATGACAGAATGTCAACAACTGCTATTACAAAGTCAATAGAAGCCCGGTCGGCGCCAATTCTACAGTCAACACTTATAACCTCAACTAACGATTATAGCTAACTGCTGTAAGTGTATAACTATCGACTAAACGACCACAAGACATACAAACCCCAAACACACGAGAGATTCTACAGGATTAGCGAAATTAAATCAGGTTGACACGGAACAGAATAGTTTATCCTCTACCCACCCGCAGTTGAATTGGATTAAGAGTTAAGGAACTTGCAATTATAGTTGCCAACTTTATCCAGGCCATGCATAGGTAGACTATATATCATTTTACTATTATTTATTTTCGATATAGGTAGCTGTAACCACTTCTACTACCATACATACTGAACTTACTACGCACTTTCTATTATTTTTCTTCGAAATAGTATTTTGCCAATTTTAGAGCAGCTTTCAGTTTACAGGTCATTTAGATTAATTTGCAATCTGCACATAGCGAATATGCCCTAAAAAGTTCTTTTAAACACAGGCTAGTCAAATAAATCTATTTTTAACGACCTACCTAGTATGATGTACGATAGGTTAGTGTATGAGATTTGAATGACCCGTTCTGCATTTAATACAACTACACAGCATACCAGATGCATTGCAAATATTGTCCTATTATACATTGTATAAGTATATCCGTATAATAACCTTGTATATATACAACATTGAGCTATAGGACAACTTCTGTACACCTACTCCCAAAACTTCCCTTTGATGAATTACTGAGATCATTATAATCACCATATATACTACCAGTGTCGTGTAAATAATTGGATCGTGAGTTCAGTCACACTTTCTCAGAAATTTTCTATTGATTTAGCAATAAAACTATAAACAAAGGTCACAACCCATTGCCCTAACCGTTGCTATTTTGGCAAGCAATTTTAAGTAAAGCTAAAAGCAGAATAGCTAATACACTCTCATTATTATGTACATTTATTCTTATATTTATTGTTCATCTGAAATTGTATTCAAGCCTACAGTATTTCAGGATTAATAAACATAACATTTCTACTGTTACAATTTATACAATTGCATGTCTATAGTCTGAAATCAATGAAAATTGAACTTGTACCATCAGTATATAATGTGTATGGGATTTGTATCAAGAATGAGACTTGGAGAACGTGTGTTCATTTCCTTTTACTCGTACTTAAATGTAAGACAGAGAAGTCAATAATTGGAAGTTTGGTCTCACAGCAAATGTAATCAATAGTAAAATTACAGGAAATTACTGCGACAGAAAACCGCACGCGTCCAAACGAAACAATCATTATGGCATCGCCTAATTACTGACTGTAAGTAATTGCATGAATGTGCAGCGAGTGAGGAGCGCATAGAACAAAAGTGATTTGCAACTATGCAAACTACTGAAAGTAAGCATTTACTTGCATTTTGCTAATGGTCTAATGGATCCCAAAATGTCATAAATCTTCCTGATAGGAGAAAGTGGCTTTCTCTTTCTCTATACGCTAACAATAAGACAAGACATTTATCGCAATTCCCAATTTCCCTACAATTACTACATGCACTTGCACATCTCTTCACTCCGTAAGCAAACTACAAAGAAAAATAGCCGCGTGCTGCAATCTGCACATTGTTATTAATTTTATTAATTTATGACATTTTAACTTTTCACACAATATTTCTTGATGTCATATGGAATCATGCCTCTTCTTAGTTGTTATCTTAATTAGGCATCGACATTACAACCACAAGATCTTAAAATATTTACCATATAAATAGTGCCCAAAACTGCAGGAAACATTATCAATTAGTTGTAGGTAGCAACAAATCATCATTAGGATAAGCCATATGTCAAATCCATCAGACTTTCACATCATCTAGCAATTCGCGACTTTTGTTGCTACCAAATAGAGTAAGTATGTGGTAATTTACCTACATAGACTCATTCAGACTCCATATATTTAATAGAAATGCGATAGTAAACCTTTCATCTCACTTTCAAACACAATATATTAATTTCACAGTAAAAAATGTGTAAAAACTGTAAAAACCTTTTAGTACTCTTTATACTCAATATAAAGATATTTTACTGCGAAAAGTTTGCTAAAGACAAAGAGTCATGAAAACATTTATTTACTTGAGGCAAAAACACTCGAATCAAATCTTAAGTGTTTTAATAATGAGAAACTATGTGCTCTGAATTGTGCACAGTGCACGAAAAGAGCAAAGTTCGTCGTAGAACAAAGTTGGTAGTTGATAAACACCTCCGTGAGTGTAGGCAGCTATCAATCGGCTATTAAGTGTAGTAACACTAGTTTTTCATTCAAATCACCCTTTTCTACGTCATTTATGGGTTTATTGAGAGTAGTTCGTTCAGTCTTTTGATAAACGGCCCAGAACAACACGACCAACGCGAGAATTATTGCTTCGCAGTTCAACGGTCTTAAGTCGCTAAATAAGAACAATGCTGATCTAGAGATTAGAACTAAAGTTTACTGAGTCAGGCAAAAAACAATATGTAAGCATTATCGTATTCAATAGAATACATCATAATAAGCTTGAGTAAACATCAGAATTAACAGCAAATGAGACTGCTAAGAAATCAAACTTCACCCATCTTTTTTAATCACACAGGTTGCATCCACTTAATTGATCCAATAAAAACAAGACAATCAAGGCCAAAATCATAATGAGAACTTTTAAAAAACATTTAAATCTAAAAGGTCAAGACAAAGCCAATATGTAAAATCAGGGTTAATCAAATCAAAGCTTTTCATTGCACTTAGATGTAGAACTTTTATCGCTATATAATCCCATAGTACAAAAACTCGTATCGTTAAAATACATTTGGAAATTGGAAACCATTCAAATACTAGCAATTTACATACACAGATTCTTATAACATACACAGATTTTTATTTTCAATTGAGTAAGGATACTAGCTGTAACATTATGCAACGATTCCACTGAAATAATTGTACTGGTTACGTTTACTAATTAATTCATTGACAGAATGAATTCCTCTGCATAATTATTGCCGCAATAAAATTATTATTAACTTCCTAGGACATGTAGGTTGTATCATGTTGTGTGTGTGTTTTGCGCAGACTTTTCTCCATTTCATTTTACCTACAATTCAGTAACCTATTTGTGGCATTGCATTTCAAAAACAACTTGTAATTTTAATCCTTACCCTGTAAATTAATTCCTGTAAATAATTATTAGGTTGACGTTAATAACAATAACAGAAACATGACAAATACACAAATGACAATACTTTTTATGGCTACATTATAATGAAAAGTAAATAATATCCATATTTCATCAGTATTTTTGAAATATATACATGATGAGATTATTGTAATAGAAACTACTAAAAAAGATTCAAAGAGTAAAACGGCAAACACGAAGATTTGAAACTGAATGCAGATATTACAGTTACTGAATAAGTTAGCCTATATACACAGGTTATAAGGCGTAGGTCTCAACAAATGAACAGGTCCACTTTTAGTGTTTGATTTCTCACTTTAATACGTGCATGCTTATTGTCATCTTTGAGCGTGAAAACAGCATGGGGATGCCGACAGAGGAAGAATTGAAATCTGAAGCAGAAAGTCTACAGCAATGAAACATAATCTCTGTGTGACTATGATGAATGACGTGTTAGAATGTAACTGTGGAATTTTATTTGGATCAGCTAGCAATCTAATTCTGATAATCTTTATACTGCATGGTGAACACATTACACAGCAAAATATTCAATAAGAAAAAAAACCGGGCTTTCCTTCTATTGTTCTTGCACGCTACTTTA
The DNA here is from genome assembly GCA_009936455.2 of Tomocerus minor. Lineage (NCBI taxonomy): Eukaryota > Metazoa > Arthropoda > Collembola > Entomobryomorpha > Tomoceridae > Tomocerus > Tomocerus minor. The sequence continues at coordinate 82,082 of JAAAYG020047696.1, forward strand.
AAATGCATTCACATATTATGCATTCACATTTTGTAGGTTTTATAAATTCAGATTGCAGTTATGTAAAATCATCTTTACTTTTTAAATTGTCTTTTGGTATATGTTATAAGGACTGGACGGACTGCAGCTCAAAGAAGAATGAAAGTCTTTTAAAATAAGGAACCAATTCTTTAAATTTTTTGGCTTGACAGCCATGACTGAATGAACATAAAGTTGATTTGGGTATCACACTGTGAGGAGAGTCAGTGATACACTTTTTACATATTAGGATATACAAATACTACATCTACATTGGCATGAGCTTCATCTTTTATTGTCAGCTACATCAAAACCCTCCACCTGAGAGACGGTCGAACCATTCAGAAGAAATTTTATATACAATGCATGAAGTAGTAAAAAACATTTTTAAAAAATCACTGACAAAAGTGCATTTGCAGTTAAATTTTTTAATAGCTCAATAGTAAGAAGGAGTGCCGGACGAATTGTTTGAGTTTATACTTCACGCTCATAAAGGTGCATAAGAGGAAAAAAGGAAAGGATTGCTTCTCAGATCCTTCAACTAATGATGACTCATTGCCATTGCCAGACTCTGATGTAGAATACTCCTTAAATTGCATAATTATTAGCCATTTGTGGGAATTCTGAAGAAAAGGGGCTATAATTCCAATGTTTTTCTGAAGGTACTTCACTAAATAACACCATATTAGATTAGCAACAGCTTTAAGTGTAAATCCTATTCTGTAGTAATCAAGAAAATCAATTTTTTGAGCACATTTTATTTTACCCTTTTTTCAGCTTGCATCCAAACAAAAGAAAATATGAACAAAAAGTAGTAACAGTCAGAGGTAGAGAATTTCATGTACCTACATCTTACATTGTATAATTCTGCATTGTTTTTGTTATTAATTACGCCTGTATTCCATATTCATTAACGTTTTAGAATTCCAAAGTAAACAGTCCTAAAAGGAATGTTTGTTGTAAGTCAAAAAGAGAGATAGAGGAGAGTGAGAGAAAGAAAGAGAATAAGTTACGCAAGGAAATGAAGAAGAGTAGGAGGACACCGAACTGTTATTCATTTCATTCCTTTTGATTTCCTCAGCTCCAACAATTTAAGAGTTTAGTGTTTCGAGCGTCGAGCCATTGGCCTGAGGTATAATTTTTTACATTTTGTCTGGCTCTTCTCTATGCTAATAACTATTCCATATACTAAAACGAATGTACAGTGCTACACAACGAAACATTAAGAATATTCATGTAGCTTTACTCTTTGCGTAATGATAAGTGTAATGTATATATACAGTTGTACTACAGGCGCGTATAATGTTTATATAGGTTGTTGAGTGAAACTCCTTGGAATTGAATAAATATACTTACTATATGATAGTTTTAAGGCCCATGCCTGTAAACCTGAAACTGCTGTTCATCGTTCTATAGTGATTTTACATTATTAAATAGCTGGCAGAGTGTGTGTAGCATTACTTGCACCACAGAATAAACTTGCAGTTGCACCTAGTAATGTTTAAATGGAGGACCATCCTATCTTTGAACATTAAAGACTTGCCTTTGAGTGAGCACACAAGAGAAGTGAAGCCACCACAAAAACAGACAAGTAGAATGCACATTACATCATTAAAAAATCTAGTTATACACTTACATTACATTGCGTTACAGGTATTATGTGTACTATTATTATTATCGTATAAAATTCCTTCACGGCACAACTAGCACCGTGATGTCAGCAGCAGGAGATCCATACCTTAAGGATACTTTCTTTACGTCCTTTTTGCCTCATACTATTCTTATATAACTATATACATTCCTATAATATTAACAGTAATAATAATATAACTCTCAGAATTTAAATCCTAGAAGAATAAGAGAAACAAACATCCTACTACTACTAGGAGTATAAGAAGACAGACATGGACTCCCTGTTCCCGAAGGAAACATTCGCATTTACGCGTACACGACACCTTACTTCAGTGCATAATAATATTTTATCCTCTATTCATTTATTCCGTGCCTCCACTGCATTTCCTAAATTTTTTCTGACATTACGTAATCTACTGTTTCACACAGTCACAGAGTTAACACAACAGAACACGTTCAAACTGCATAGCTTACTTTAGAGCAAAGTACAATCTGTGGCATGCATCCTTTTTTCCTCTTTCAGAGCTTTCACATTCCCTATACTCAAATCAATCATACTAAATTTCATTCGCTGTAATTTATTTAATTGCTAATGTCCTTAGCACGACATTCTTTTCCTTTCTAACTATCTATAGATAAGCGCCACCACAAGTCCACACACAACAGACAAATATTTCATTTACACATTTCATAAGTATTTTTAGATATGCTCATTATCGATAAAACTTTAATCCCCACATCTAATCCCTATTCAATGACAATTCCCACTAAGTTAAGCATGATCCATTTTCAAACAATATTCAAATCAAACCAGTTCATGGCACATACCTACACAGAAAACAAGTGCAATTTCCCTTAAAGACAAGTAGGTTCACATACTCTTACACTGCAAAATATACGACAACAATAAATAGCTTCTAAAAAAACAATTCAATGATACAATTAGCATAATGAGTTTCTTGATCAATCAATGAAACTATTAAGAGGGAAGAAAAAAAATCTATAGTTAATTAATAGTGAAAATTAAACAATAGAGAATAGAGTTCTATTCTTTGGCTTTCAATCTACCTTATAAATATTGATAATCTCTTTCTTATCTCCATGCTCCATAATACGTAATAATATTTTATGCTTATCTCACAGATAACAAAGATCCTGTAGAGTTAAATGAAATGCAATGGGAAATTATCGCTTGAGAATTCGTTTCACAATCCTAATATGGAGAGAGACGTAAAAATCTGCGTTTGTATTTATCAACTCCATATCGAATAATCACAGAGAGTATAGTGGCTGATGAATGTAGTAGCGGGATGAAAAAAAATGAGTAGAAAGAAGTGGATAGCCAGCCAGTGTGTCTATGTGTGAGTTTTGCAGTTGGAGAAGGAGTAGTAATTACTTGAGTCCAACAGAAGCCATGTGTAAACGTAAGTCGAAGAAGATAATGTGATTTTTGTTGTTGTTCACAACTTTATTTTCTTTCTATCATGTTTCGTCCATTCTATTCTTCCACATTTCAGTAGGTATTAACTAATCAAATGGCATCCCACAGAGATTCAAGATTCACTACTCCACACTTCCCTTTCAGTCTCCCCTCATTCATGAAACCCATAAAAAATTTGATGATGGCATTCACTTACACTTTTCAACACGGATGCTCATCCGACGCAAACGCACCATTACACACACAACCTAAAACTAACGCAACTAAAGAGGAATAGCCTTATTAAAAAATACTCTGTTATTGCAATCCGTAGAAGAGACTCTCATCTTATTTCATCCTGACAATAATAGTCAGAATGAGTGCAGAGAGACGGAATGTGCATTAAACAATTGTAAATAGTAGTGCACTTAAACTCATAAAATAATTCTTATCATTTCATTTCAATTAGAGTAAATTAGGAAGGAGCATTAAATATTCCATCATCTCATGAAGTTATTCAACTACACCATGTAGTAATCAATGAAATGAACACCACGCCAAACATGATATAGTAACTAGTGGTGTGGTAGGAGCCAAAACACTCCTTAACAACAATCCGCCCAAACACTAAATAATTCTCCTATTTCAGCTAAGTACAAAATTGCTTCATTAACTTTCTGCCCTGGATTACTTACATTATATTATTATATCTCTATCACATTACACAATAGTTATATCTATGTAACATGAAACAATAATGACAGCTCATTCCATTAAACTAAATTAAATCCACTTTCTTTTATCCACAGTTTCTAAGGTTAGTCGTATTCTTGTCAGTTTCCTTTCAACTTCTAATAAAGACTTTTACATCACGACGGGGCTTTGATATTTCCCTCTGATTACTTCATAATCTTTTCTTAGCCCTATATACAGCATGTGTATAACTAGTAAAGACAACAATTATTAAGAGGGAACATAGTGACCTCTTTATGGAAATGTTCGATCTGTCTGTCTGTCTGTCTGTCTGTCTGTCTG